>CP045908.1:82785-104713 GCA_013387185.1 Caligus rogercresseyi
TTAATATTTTGGTATACTAAATCATATCAATGTAATAAGTAGAGAGTAATATGTACATTTAAAAAAGCCTATCTCGCGTACAAAATGCGCATATATATGGATTATAAATGCGTCAGAGACAAAGTAAATTTTGAGAGGATACCTTGACGCACACTAAGAACCACCTTTATGATTTATTTTTTTCATAATCGATTTCTTATAAGTCAATACAGGCTCTGATCATATGATGTAAACTCGGATTGTACTGAATTCTGAATTTATATAATGCAAAAAGTCATTTTTGGATTTATCATCTAAAGTTTTACTAAACTTAAAAGTACTATTTTCTCTGAAGCGAACAAGTCATCTTCTAAAAGGCGAGTGAAGTTAATTGATACAAAAAAGCCTGAAATAAGCTAACAATACACACTCCCTTTCGTGCTTTGTTTTTACTGAACTTTGTTTTATTAAAAACATAAAACATACGTCTGGTAGTAAATTAGATTTCCTTTAAATAATAATTATTATTGAAGTCTGTAACATCCACCATGTTGAAGAAATTTATGGAAAACATATTCTACTTAATTTTTAAAACTTGACCTCTTTGCGCGACCTCGTATGTATGACTGCGTTGTTCAAACTTTGTATGTCGTCTTCTTTTCCACAAAAAACAGAAATCCCCCAGCAAAATTGCTAACATTTCAAACATTTGAAAAATAAGAACAACCCTAATATATATATATATATATATCTTGTTTATATCATATAGTTTTTATTGATTGAACTAGAGGCATATATACACTCAGAGAGAGCAAACCTCCGCCGTCACGGGTCCTATGAGTCTTCCGAGGCGGATTTTCACGACTTATTATTTTAATTATGAACAAATTTTTCTTAGTTTAGATGGAATGTTTGTCTTCTTTTCAGTAATAAGTCGATATCATATGAAAAAATATGATTCTCATCCGTTTATTTCTTTCGCAGCTATTATCTTACTTATATATATATATATACATATATAATCTCTTTTAAAAAATATCTTCAGTATTTATGTTTAGTCTTTAGTAAGTAGTAAAATTAAGTTTTTACATTTATTTCGTTATTTTTGTTAAAAAATTACATTTAAAACTGAAAATATATGTCTTTATATCAGATTGGCTGTGAAGGGGAAAAAAGTAACCGTTGGTCCAAAAATAATGGCGCAAAATAATAAAAGTATGTTTCATATCGTTAAACACCTTTGAAAATTGTGGCAAATGTTTCTCTACTACAGAATTAGAGACACAAGTTAATTTAATCACAGTATGTTTTGATTTTATGATGAATCTGTCACAAATATCTATTAGTATAACAGAAAGCAATAGCTGTTTGGATAATTCTATTCATTACTAATAATAGACTGTGTAGAACAATAATTGATGTACGATGCTGCATTCCATCATGGAGATATTTATATTGTGATAATAAAAACCTTTATATCGCCCACTGTTGATAGACAGACATTTTGTTAAAGGTAGTGGTATTCAAAAGTTTTTATAAAGAAACAAAAAAAATGCCCGTATCGGTAAAATAAAACTACCCTCAGTACTTCCAAAATACAGATTATCAAGTACTAGTTACCCAATTCCAAAGAGGGTGCAAGGAGATATCAAGATTACGAAACTAAAATCCTTTTAATCTACAGCCACTAATGGATGAAATAAGTCAATCGGTAGCTGTATTTGATGGTTTATCAAAGAAAAATATTGCTATCAGAGATAAATAAATCTACCGTCTATACTACGGATCAACCGAAATGCCCCATTATCAATTAGTAATCCCAAGTTTGAGATTTTATAATTAGAAAAACAACTCAAGTTATTCTATTCATCACACGGGAACTAATGTCTTTTCTATTCTAACAGGAAGATAACAGCCAATATTATTTTAAAATGGAGATGAAACTGGTTATTTTTTTATAAGTAAAATATATCGATTAAAATACTTCTGGCATATTCTTGTCGACAAAATTTTACAGAATCTAAACAAAAAAACTTATTTGATGTCAATCATTTGATTGGATGGGGAGAACAGAACGGTGTACGGAACAAAGTTAATGAAAAGAACGATTAAGGGACGCAAAAACATATTTTGAAATGAACGATGAAAAATCAGAGCGCTCATAGACCTGCTAATTCTTCACTAACTAAATAATTATACTAAAATCGATGGTATAATAACTAAGTAATGAAACATATTTTTCCCATATCAAGTCCTATAAGAAGAGTTACGACAATAGTTGAAGCGTTGTCACCTGGTGAAAAAAGTATTTGGCTCAAAACAATGCATGGAATGACAATAATGATTATTGTTCCTAGTTATTGTTAGGATAACTAAATCGAAATCCTTGACACAAAAACTGTATTTATAAAACCTTTCATTTATTGGAGGTTGTTTCCCGGAAATAAAAAGAGAGAAATTTCTGGGGCTCCTGAGCGATTTGTCAATCCACAGCACTACAATCAGGAATATTTGTGTTTTTAATAGATCTTTAAGCTTATATTGTTTTATACTTCGAAAAAATTATATCAAGGGACTGTTATTTTACAACTCCCTCGCTAAATTTATGATGTTGGACCTGACTTTTTTGAGTCAGCTGCTACACAGACAGTTCTTACGACGTAACCTACTTATAAGGCTTTGACACCAATATCACTACCTTGAATACAAGTTCAGTTTAACAAGAATATATTCTTGTAAGCCTTCTGCATTTTTAGTGAAATTTCGACTTTTTCTTCAAACATGGATCCATTCGTGAGTTAATATAAAAAGCAGTTGTCATTTAACCAAGGGTGACTTTTCCTCATGGGCATTCATCATGACATTTAGGAATCCTTGACTCCCCCGATATTCCTTATCAATTGAATGAAAGATGATTATTTATTTATATCATATTATTTGACAATAAAATATGACAATTTTAAGGATAAAAGTAGATAATAATAAGATGCACAAGGACTATATTTTAAGGAAAAGGAAGTAATTGACAGCCATTTTATGTAGCCCTATAATGAAATATATGTTCTTAAACTCAATGAAAGACCAAAGAGAAGAAAGGAATTATTTTCATCACTAGAGCAGTCAAAGTCTATATAAAAGTCTGAAGGAGTAATGAAAGACGTGAAATTAACATTGGCGCTTTTTAAGGACTTCTATTTTATAAAGTATATAGGCTGGCCTCAGTGGGTTTTTTCATGTGGTTTTTTTTTTAAATTGATTCCCAAAACTACTCATTATTTTAATAACATGTGGAGCGACCATTTTCAATCTTCAACCAATAGCTCTTGAAATGGACGATTTATTTTTTTCCCCTGATGGTGTCCAATTATTATTTAGGTTAAGTGGCAACATATCTTTTTATAGGTGTTAATGGGGGATTTTGCAAGACCCTTTTCATAACCAGTTGTATACCCTTTCCACAGTTCTTAATTTTTTATTTAAATATATGCTAATTTCTGGTCGATTATTGGATATAATTATTTTTTTCTCTATGTTGATCCAATATTTTGTATTACAAATCAACAAAAGCGAAATTAAGGATTGATATTCAATGTGTCGACTGTATCAACATCTATACAACGATGTATAAACTTAGCATATTCGTCTTTATAACTTTATCAAAACTACTAACACTAAATGTTTGATTTCTGTGAATCGGCTGTTAATCTGTACCTGTTTCATTGAAAAAAATATATTTTTCTGTACTGTTGCTTTATAACAAAGTATTTATATATAAGTACATATTTACTATATTCTTGTAAAGGACTGCACTAAAGAGTAGTTATACTTTTCAACAAAACATTAGGAGGCAATGTTTTCATATGTATTATATATATATATAACATATATATATATATTAAATATGATTGTTATTATTTATATATATGTGTATATATAAGATATATATTTATATAGTTTATGTAGATCTATCAAGAAAACGACCGGGACACTTTTTAGATAGAATAGATAGATATATTAGATGTGCATATGTTCGAGGAAGTATAGAATATGAAAGCATTATTCATATCCCATTTCGGACTTAAGTATGTTATAAACCTCCGCAACCTTTATAAATTATTTTTTGGCTCTCAAAAACTTGATAATATCTTGCGCACCATCTTTTATTATTTATTTGAAATCAAACATACTCTAACCTACTCCTAATAGGTTGATCCATATAATTTCTATTTTTCATATACGTATATTTTCATATTTGTGCATTGAATTCCTATATATGCATTTTAAATATTGAAGTTTACATGGAAGTATCTCAAGGGACAAAAGGTGTACTGTATTATTTTCAAAATAATTATATGTATAGAGTCTACCTTGTCTAAAAAAAGTTTTACTACGTATTTTATCTTAGCGGAGAAATTTCTGGTGTGCCGCTATAGACAGTTGACTACAAATAAAAGTTAACTCTATCTATAAATATCGAATCACAATTTTTTTCCTTAACACTGGAAGATTTGTGGTTTAAGGCAAAGAACTATTGTTTGAAATCCCTCAAAAATGTTATTTCAAACTAAATTACTCGCGTATAAAATAACACCTAATTTGGATCTCTTGATATTCTGTCTAAAATATTAAATATAATTATTGTACCAATTTTATATTGAAGGACAAAGACAGACAATTATTTGTATAACAAATACTACATAATTGAATGTACATATATTTTGGTCCGTTTGAAGAGACACTTAAGGCTATTTGATTTCTTTCAACTTTATAAAGATAATTCTATGCAACTAAGGTAAAATACTAGTATGTATGGTATATATCAAGAGCTGGGATTCTGTGAAAAATCTACTGAACAATGTTTCTCTACTATTGAAGGAAAAAAGGTTATATATCTTTATGTCTCTATGTTAATGTCACAAAAGTCATATTTTCAAATATACCGTACCAATTGTCAATCGGTACTCGGTTCGGTATTTGAAATCTACTGTAGTAGACTAACGATTTACACTCTGTAATCGCAGCTCTGCTATATATATATTCTTTATCGATCTTCTATATATATATATATATATATATAGATATATATATATATATATAGATATATATATATATATATCTATATATATATATATAGATATATACTCATGTACAGGTTGTAAATATGTATTTAATGAAATCACTTTGAGTAATGCTATATTAGTCCTTAAAACGTCATAATAATCTATCCCTATAATAGACTATTGAAAATCTAAAATAAAGAATATTATACATCAACACATTTAATAAATAAACATTCTTTGTATTTATATATCTATATATGCTTTCTACATATGTTAAGATACACTTATTAATGTATAACGCATGACGACCACACTCTAAAGATTTCTGGATGATTAATAAGAAGACAAATCCAATAATGTATTCTATGAACATTTATAATGTCATAAAAAGCATTACTTTTGTTCACACAAAAAAACGAGGGCCGTCTCTAAAAGCCAATTTGTGTCATTAATATAAGTAGAAAGCGTTTGATTTTAAAAATGAAAAATTGTCAAAGCCATTACTTAGAATAAATTAAAAAGGATCCTTTTGTGTTTATAATGTACATTTATTAGTATTTATAAAGTTTACTTTATGCCATATGAAGGACAAACACAATGAGTTAGATGAAATATTGATTTTACAGATATATTAATATAGGGGTATTATAGAAACCTTATTTTAGATATTAAATTTTATCCCCCCGCAAAAGTTTTCGTCATAGAATAATGATCGTAGAAAAATGGATTTGGATTGGCCACAAAACCCCCCCTACACCCCCGTTTCCCAGGCTTCGTTATGAAACAAAACTTTTTTGTTATTACTTATTTTGAAAAAAATTACTTTTTCAAAATTACTATGATCAATTGGATCACTTTGTTATTTTTTGTAAATTTTCGTCAAATAATATTTCAGCCAATTAATGAACATAGGTTCTGACGCACCACCATTTTTTAATACAACAGCTCCTACTAGGGTTCTTTTATAGTTTCCAGAAGAAAAAAAAAGAGGGTACTCATGTTGATGTTTTTAAGTTTTTTAAATATGTTGGCTTTTCACATCTTAATTTTTATACAGTAACCTCCTCACATGGTTGAGAATATACATCTATGACGTTGATTATATCCATTAAAATAACTCCAGGCTTATGAGCGATCAGGAAAAAATGGCGATCCGATCAAAAATAGCGATCAGAAATTCTTTGCGATATAACTATCAGAGATTTTTACGGTCGCGAATCGATCAATTTCATTGCGATCAACAAAAAAATTACCTCTGTAATACTAATTCTAAGTAAAAATTAAAATGTGTATAGAGCAGGGTATGAAAAAACCCAAAATTTGAAAAACCCGAAAAAACGGTTAAAAACCCCAGGTTTTACCGTGGTTTTTTCGAATTTCGGTTTTTCATTACACCATTAATTAGCTAATAGCTAATTAATGGTGTTGAGTTGAGTTTATGTATTGAAAGGGAGAAGACGTGTTTCTTTTCTCTCTGACTACATAAATTTTTTTTTTTTTAGAGAATTTTCTTTTTTCGGAAAAAGTGCTGCTCCTAGTGTGCCCTTTGTGCATCCGTTTTCATATTGAAGTGTTTTAAGGCACTTATTGCATGATTCTACGTCTGCATTGTGAGTCTTAAAATATATCATCTGCTACATCAAGAACTACGTTGGATTTCACCCCGCTGAGCTTGACCTGTTCTCTCCCCTGAGCTACTTTCAATCGTTCATCGAGAGGCCTCCTTCCTTTTTATTTTCCTAAGATCCGCACGCTTAGCTCTTCTGCATCAAAAGGTATTTAATTTTCCTCTAAAAATGAAAGAAAATCCACCTGATCGACCACCTGATCCTTCTCTTATGGAAAACAACAAGAAAATTTCGTACGCTAAGATTCTCTCTAGAAGAGAAAAAAACGTCAAGCAGGCGTTAGATACAATTAATTTGAGCTCTAAGTTCAAATGGGAAATGTTTGTCATCACTTTGACAGAGTCTAATAATGGTAGAGTCTTCAATAACATTAATATGAAGCCTTTGGCAGTGTACAAGGCAGCCCTACATTATGGTTTTACAGAAGAGGAAATTGCGGGAGCCCAAGCGCGATACGGCTATGGCTATGCATCCTTTTATACAAAAGTACCTATGGACATTCGATCCAGACTGCATCTCATGAAGAAGCAATACACTATTGACGTGGAAGACCCTAATGGAGAAATGAAATCAATTCACATGAAAATTAAAAACATCGATAACTTTGATGTGGAAACCAAAAAGAGGTTTAAAATTACAGCTGTAAATACATTCAAGAGGGTAGACGAAGGCAATTTGAAGCAATGGCTTTCAAAATTTGTAGACATTGTTGATTCTTTTCCGGAGCCTAATCCAGAGGATATAGAAGCTGAAAAAACATTTAAAAACTATAAAACAATATGGAGAACTTCCAATTACACTTTTGAAGTTGAAGGTGACCCCGCTGTTTTACCACAGATATTGCCAGTAGGCGATTGTTTAGTCAATCTAAAATTTCCCGGAGTAAGAATGCAATGCCAGCGTTGTTTTCAATTTGGCCACTCGCGTATAAACTGCATTGGCAAAAGGCTCCAAATAATCGAATATAAAACCATACTTAACACAAAAATTAAAGACAATAAAATGGAAAAATCTCCCCTTAAGGATTTGATGTCTGACGGCAAAGAAATTTCTACAACTAAAAACAAATCATCCGAGCTTGATGAACAAACAAATATCTCTCAAAATGACACAATTACAGTCCTCAGTGAAGTTCCCACTAACATGATCGATTCCTCTAAAAATGAATCACAAATGCAGACATTCCCGAATGATTCTTCTGCTTTGGAAGATTTAGCTGCCAATACAACTAATGGAGACATCAACAAAATAGTCAGTCTATCTCCTGAAAGATCTAACAATGTGACCACTGTTGAAGTTGAAACTTCTATGGCTTCAACAATGCATTGGAACCAAATAGAAGTCTAGGTGAAGAAGCAGAAGCTCTTACTTTACAAAAAGAGTCTACCAAAAACGTTGAGACACCCTCAAAAATACGAAAGTCTCGTATAAACAAAGGTAGTTCCGAATCACTTCTAATGTCCTCAAGGACCAGATCGGGTTCTAACCCCAAGAGATTGGCCTCAGAGTTAGTTTCTCCTAGTACTAGATCTGAGTCATCCCCAAGAAGTAGTGTACATAAACACAAAAAACTGTCATGAGTTTATCAATACTTTCATTTAACGTTAACTCTCTACAGAGTCTCAGTCGCAAGTACGACCTGTTTAGGTTCTTAAAATTCTTATCTCTCCCGGATGTGATCGTTTTATGTGACACTCGCTGTTGCCTCCAGGATCATTTTTCGGTACCAAAGTGCTACAAATATTCTCTTCCTTCTGTACAACTAATGATAATCCTAAAAGAGGAGTTACACTGCTCATAAAGTCCTTCTTAAAGCCAGAAATAATTTTCAGATCATCCGATGGTAACCTCATAAAAGCCCAGTGTACCATTGAACACGGTCACTTTGAGGTGATTGGCGTGTATGGGCCTAACACAGACGATCCTGATTTTTTCGAGAGAAGATTACTCCAGCTAATTTCTCACAAACCAACAATTATGGGGGGCGATTTCAATATTAAGCTTCGAGCCGGACGAGACTTTCCAAAAGCCTCCAGAAATGACCATCCTCGTGCAACAAAGAAACTCACTTCCATCATGTCCTCCTTTGGCTTTCAAGATGTTGCATATATGAAAAAAGACTTTCGTCATACTTTCTTCTCTAAGGACAAAAAATGTATTGAAGTGTCATCCCGACTAGACTTATTTTTAACAAAAGGCTTTCAGAACGACGCCATAGAATCCTATGATGTCATTGATACTAGGTTATCAGATCACAAGGCTCTAAAAATGCAACTAAACCCCTCAAGAAAAGAATACAGAAGCAAAGGCTTTTGGAAATTAAACATTTCTCTTACTCAAGACAGATCTACTAATGAGGAAATAGAAAGTATTATTCAAGATACTCATTTTAGATTATCAATAAATCAAGAGGCGGACGTTTTTGAATTGACTGAAAAAATGTTTGTCCAAATAAAGAACCTCCTACGCAGAAAAGGCTCTATTCGTGCTGCAGCTAAAAGAAGAAAACTAGGTGATCTAGAAAAAATAACAGAATCCGCTCAGTCTTCAGCAGAAAAGTACTTTGAAGCCAATCAATTGTATCGTGAAGCCGACTTAAGCTATCGTACAAAGCTTAAATTAGAGGCCATTCAAGATCTCTCCCACTCAAGATTGAAGTGCGTCGAAGAAGAGAGAAGAAGAAGCACACAAAAGGTTATTTCACTTGTAACACAATCTGGTGAAGTTTCAAATAAACCCGAATACATTTGCAAGAAAATACGAGACTACTACTCCGAATTATACAACTGTTTCGACTGCAAGAACAATATAAAGTGTTCTAGGTGCACCATCAAAAACGCCTCTTTTTGCCATAACCTTAGAACACAAAAGGATGAGAAGAACACAGTCTGTGAAAGAGACAACAATATACTGGAAAAACATCTATCAAAGGACGAAATAAGGAAAGCTATTTCTGAGGCGAAGCTAAACAGATCCCCAGGCCCATCAGGGTTCAACTTTGAATTTTATAAAAAATACAGTGATCTTTTAATTCCAATTTTACTGCATTTTTACGAAAAAGTTATGGCTGTTGGACATTTCCCAGAGTTTGCTTCTAATGGGCGCATCGTTTTAATACCAAAAAGCAACAAAGACCCCAGGCATCTGAGGAATCTTCGCCCACTCACAATGCAGAATTGTATTTTTAAAATTTTCTCAATAATTTTATCGAATCGTTTGAGCCTCGTTTTATCCAAAATTTAAATCCTAGTCAATATGGTTTTATAAAACAAAAACGTATGGAAAACATTACGTTTGGTCTACAAACCCTATTAGAGTCCATGGATAAAGTTTCTGTGATGACAATAGATTTTGCCAAAGCCTTTGATACGCTATCACATAAATTTATCATTCATACCCTTTTTAAAAAAGGATTTGGCGATTTTATCATTCGAATGGTTGGTGCTATCTTAGCCAGATCCAAAACTCTTATTCACTATGGGAGTCAAATGGACTTCTTTGAGAACAAACGAGGCGTTAGACAAGGCGACCCAAGCGCAGCACTTCTCTTCGTGCTTTGCTTGGATCCGTTAATAATAAAATTAAACAACAGCAAGATGAAACCTAAATCAAAAATGTCTCAGTTATGCTGACGACATGACTTTGATTTTTGGAGGCAGTCCGCTAGAAACTATTAGATCCATACAAAACACAATGAAAATTATTAATAAGTATTCGATTGAGGCAGGCCTCACAGTTAACGAGGAGAAAACGGAGATCCTGAGTAATTACGGAGAAATAATTGAGAAAGCATGGCCTATGTTCAAATCAAAACATGTATCTACCTACTGGGCTCCTGGGTTGGAGATAAGTGTACGGAGAAAAATCTTCATGAGATTAAAGTAAGAATTAAAAAGGCCTTAATTTTTTTTTCGTCTATGAACCTCAACATGTGGGATAAAATCCAAGCATGGAATGTGTATATAATTCCAAAGGTTACACATCTCCTCCGAGTGACCCCATGCGATGACAGCCTATGCCAAGACATTTTAAATACGGAAAAAGCGTTTTTCAATTTAAACAAGAAAAGAAATATATCATTCGAAAGACTTCACAATCCCTCTTCTTATGGTGGCCTCTCCATTTTATCCTTCAAAGACCTATGGAAATCATTGAATCTTTATTGGATACAAAAACTCTGGGCAATGGATGAATTCTGGAGTATACACTTAGTCAAATGTATAAACTTAAATTACCGTAGTGATCCATATGCGGGTTTGAAAAAGGTGTTCCATGAGCTTTCTCAATACTCTTCGCGTATACAAAAACTTTGTAACAGCCTGGAATCAAGTATTAAGAACTTTGAAATATCTCTTAAATGGGAAATGCCCACACGAGAGTGTTTTAATGACTTAAATACATATTCCAGGAGCTTGAACTTTGCCGCTGAAACAGCTAATAAAGAACTTCTCATTTACAAACTAGCTTTTCAAAGATATACTCACTTTTTCGGGAAACATGTTCCAATAATCAAGCCCGAAGTCCCCTTTCGTTTAAAATTGTTTAACACACCATCCTCAAAATTTCGCAGTCTCTCCCAAACACCTACCTTAGAACCCTTCATTAACTACCTAAAAAGAAGACAACTTAATTTAACAGTGAGCATGAGTACTAAAATGATTAAGAATCCCCTCCTCTCGTCTTCTGAAAGATGGTTTAAATATAGAGTGCTCACTGGGACACTTGAAGTTCGGGAAAAGTTCTTCTCTGGCCCACAGAGCCTCTGTAGATTTTGCCACGATAACAGGGAAACGACGGATCACTTTTTATTTGATTGCTCCAAGCTACAGGAAGTATATACCGAAACTGGAGAAATTCTTCGCCTCCAATATAACTTTTATACTCCAACGAGGGACCATTTTATAGCCTTTTACACTGGTCAAATGGAGGCCGTCATCAACGCAATCATCACCAAAACCCAGCAAATTTTATATGCCAAAAGAAGCTCCAATGACCACGACATTTCTGGCGTTTCCAATATTATTAATTTATATCTTCGTGTTTTACAAAAAAGTTTTTATCCAATTGGAAAGTGTTTGTGATTACTTTTTAATATTTTATATGCTTTTTTGTTATTTGATTCCTGTTTTATCTGTCTAGTAGAATGTTCTTTCCGTCATGTCTATATAAATCTTTATAGAAATTAATAAAGTATCGCCTTATGGCCAAAAAAAAAAAATCTAATTAATGATGTAATGAAAACCCGAATTTCGAAAAAAACCACGGTAAAACCCGGTTTTTTCGGGGTTTTTTTCAAAATTTTGGTTTTTTTTACATACCCTGAGTATACAGTCCAACCTTTATAAGTATTCATCTTTATATGCCAATAGATTGATTGTTTCCCATAGCCTATGAGCCCCAAAATAACGTCTTCTCCATAGGCGCCTGGCTGTATATTTAAGGACAAAAATATCAGAATGATTGTTTCTTATAGCCTATGAGCTCTTACACTCTGGCTCCACAATTGACATATGTCTGCATATTTTAATACAGGAGATGTCAAAATAAATGTTTCCCATAGCCTATGAGCTCCAAACAATGACTTCTAGATAGTTGTTTGTCTGTATATTTTAGAACAAAAAATATATATCAGGATAGCACACACTGGCTTTTTCCATTAGTATTAGTCAGTATTTTGTGTTTTCTAAACAATATTAGTTGTTATAATGAATTTTGGTCAATGTGACAGCTAGTTAAGTTTTATGAAATGTAGGGTGTGTCTCAAAAATCCTTATTACAAACATTTTTTCTTTTTAGTTATTTTATACAAATTGATGGGATCGCTATTTTAGTGATTTTCTTACGATCAAAAGATATAAGATATAAAGATATACCAGGACCTTTTGTGATACCCGATCAGCGATCAAATATCGCTATATCGCTATTGATCGCCGATCAGAAAAAACTCGTTGGTCAAACTCAAATAACAGTATAACATGAAAAATAACCTCAGTCATTTATTGCAACAGCAAGAACTTAGTAGAGTAGAGTAATAAAGATAATTGTGCAAAGACAACGTGTGTGTGGGATAAAATCAGAGCCTGGAATACCTATATTGTCCCAGGTGTAATTCATTTACTTCGTGTTACACCTTTTCACCAAGGAACATCCGAAGAACTTCTAACTATGGAGACTTCTCTCTTGGGCTTCCACAAAAGAAGAAATATATCCCAAAAACGAATTCACAATCCACTCAGACTTGGAGGATTGGGAGTCTTGGACGTCCAAAATTTATGGAAATCTTTAAATTGCTTTTGGATTCGAAAGCTATGGGACAACAGCCACTATTGGTCTTGTTATATCAAGCAATATTTAAAAAATAATGGAATCGACTATAATGAATCCCCCTATCACGGGCTATCAAAAGTTTTACCCACTATCTCTATGTTGTCTGAAAGAATAAGAGAATTCTGTCATAGCTCAACAGAGTGCATCAAAACATATGAAACGTCCTTAGCTTGGGAAATGCCTCTTTTAAATTGCCTAAATGTATCGATCCCAAAAACTTTGAATGCTCACATTGCAAGCGATGCTATACATTCATCGAAATTTTTAAACAGACTTGCACATAAGTATTTTACTAGTGTTTTCGGGAAGCTTTCTAGAGTGAATCGTCCATTTTTACCCTTCAGGATCAAGATCTCCATTTTATCTACAAAGATTTTACGCAATGCTTCCACAGTCTCAACAATAGTACCTTTTAAAGCCTACTTAAAGAGACGTGGGATACAAAGAAGTATAAGCGATTGTGTCGCCGCTGTGAATAATAGATTTGTTACGTCCTCAGAGAAATGGTTCAAATACCGACTTTTGACCGGTTCGCTGGAGGTTGCAGGTAAGTTTTTCAAAGACGATCGACAGAACTGTTTCTTTTGTAAAACACACCCCAAGACCACGGATCATCTCCTTTGGAACTGCCCTACATTAGCAGAGACTTACCAAGCCCTCCAAATCTCACTAGAAAACCTCTTCAAGACCAAAACTTCTGAGGAAGACTTTCTGACATTCACAAAGAATGCCAAATGTGACGCCGTCAAAACTAAAGTTCACTACATATTATATAAAATGCGAACAGTTAAAAACGACGACCTTTCTTGTATCATCCCAATCGCCTCTTTATATTCAAAAATTTTATTAGAGATATAATTTTGTTTTGTTTGTTTTCAAATTATTATAATGTTTTCTTATGTTTTCGTTTACATTATTGTTATTTATTGATCGTTTTTCACTAAAAATGTGCACAACCTTTTTGTACATCGTTGGTTGATCTATCGAAATATATGCCCACTGGGCCAAGAAAAAAAAAAGATAATTGTGCAAAGAACATTCTATGAGCTGCAAAAAAATGTTCAAAAAAACATACTAGGTCAGTTGAGGCAGACCAGATTAACATGACCAGGAAAGAGTGTTGACAGATACATTTATGATATAATATAGAGATATAGAAGTAAAAGAAATGAGACATATTTCAAGTCAGTATTTCCATAGTGTAGTCAATAGTTCCATAGTGCAGTGATTGTACAATAAAACAAACTAAGAAACACACACACACATGCCAAGAGGGTTCCGGGTCTTGGACAGCTCTGGCATTAGTGTGTAGTCAATAGAACATTTATGTACTGTCATAGTCCCAGAAACAGTTCATATACTACTTGATGCTGCTGAACCTCCCCTTGAAAGGAATCATCATCTCATCCACAGAATTGTGCTCTTTGGGTACCACCTGCAGGTATTTCTCTCTGTATGACTCAAGCCATGGTCTGAGTTTCCAGAGTTTGTCCCTCTTTCAGTCTCTGACACTGTTGAATTGTTCACAAAATGTAATGTTGTCAAAAGAGATTGGAATCTGTTGCGGGGCATCACATCAGCAACTGGGGAGTGCCGCGTATCTGTCCCCCAATACATACGGGTTCCAGCCATTTGGACCAAGCCCATCCTCAGATACATGCCCAACATTTTCTGTATTTCCTTGATTGTGGTGTTCACAGATCTTCCATTACTTTGAACGCTGTACTCATTTGTATGGTTGCCAGAGCTTGAATCATGTCTTCTGAGACTAACTTTTCAAAGTACTGCAGCGGTGTGTGGAGGACAGTTGCATCATCTGTGAGAGCTGGACCAGAAAAATCAGTATTGGGACTGATGAAATCCTTTTTTTGCCAGCGATATCTGTCACGGGGCTTGATGTGTTCATTTGATTGGGACTCAATGTCCTGGCTGTGCAGTCAGTAGGTTCCTGGTTTTCTTTGTCCACACAGGCATCGTTAACTGACTCCTCATCACTCGCATCAGTGTCGCCAAACTCTATGTCCACATCATTCTCTCCATTTTGGACCATCTTAATCACATCCGTCACACTGTACCGAGGAATAATATTTAATCTAATATAAGGCTAGAATGTATAAATCATGTGTAGTTTAAAGTTATATAGAAATAATGTAAATTGAAGGTCCTCTGAAGATGTTCCTCTCAAAACAGGGATATTTTGACTACCACATTCACCCAACGTTGTAATATTGCAACGCTTACAAAACAAGCTCTAAATAAAAAGTAATGCACATTTTCCACAATGAATACATATGGACACGTTCTAGACACTGTAATAAACACCCAAAAAAATATTTAAAGCATTTTACTTAATTAATCAGATAAATCCAGTCCAGTAAATGAAGGGGTTGATGCTCTCTCAAAAATCTGGAGGTTGTGTGACTTCTCGACCTGAGGGTAGGCCTTATATACAAATGTGTGACCCAATAGCTTTCTGAGACTAAACAATAGGACCAAATGAGTATGTTAATGTGGTTGAACCAAAAAAAAAAAGTTTTTGGGGGGATGCAAAAATTGTTGTAATTCTGCAACAGTGGGTCTTACAGGGTTAAGAAGTCCCTCAAGTGAGAAGATGAACCCTTGGATAAAGTCCATCAGAGCCTACTTAACTGTTCTCAAATTGAACCACCCATTATATTCTTACATCTTCTCCAGGAACTTACCATCTACTTCATCAAGGCTGACAGACAAGACGAAGGTCACCAGGAAGAACCTCAGCCCCCCCCCCCCCCCCCCCCAACAGACCGTAGGATCTTTTCTAACGATTTTCAATACGAATCAGAAAAAGAGAATACAAAAAATGGATCTATAGGGAGGATTCTTAGGTCCTTAACATCTCCAGTGATAGGATTTTGTGTGTGAGCTGTGATAACTATGTTATGCAGCCGAGATTAATTGAATCTGAGCAGATTGTACTCATGTAGCCGATCAATCCCCGAATAGATTCTTTGACATCTCAAGGCTTAAAAGACATCGTACCACAATTATTGGACTCCAGGGAGTCAACAAAGTCTCAGCGCTTTAAATGTCAAATCCTGTGACTAGTACATGTAGGGAGGCCTCTGCGACCCACTAACAGAAGATAAAAGGGTTAAGGTCTTTTAAAGTATTTTTCATAATTTCATAGTTAATATATCCTAATTGTTTTCAGTTAAAAGTCTATTTATTTAACGTTTTATTTTAAAAGGAAGTTTTTTTTTTGTTAGTAAAAGCTTCCCAGAGACTTTGAAGATTTTCTGAAAAGTACTTTAAAAAGGTCAATATCCTTACACATAAAATGAAAGGTTTCCGATCGATGACGGACGATTCAAAAAGTACACATATAATTTATGAGGACGTGAGAATGGTCTGTCTCAAAACTGGCCAATTTAAAGAAGGAAGTCCTTTTCAACCATTTTCATTTTTTTTGGATTAATGAGGAAGGTCAGTGATTCTTTCGGAGATCCTTATGAAAGGTGGATCCAGGAATAGAGGACAGTAGAGTATCCTAAAAATGAAGAACACAAGAAGCGTTAAGTGAGAACGATGTCAAGAGCCGTATTATAATAATGAACACGATAAGAGAGACACTATTATACTGATGCCGACGTATATTATAATTATGGATGAGTAGTAGGTTAATATAATGATGAAAATGTTAAATACAAGTCGTCGTCTCTGCTAGAAGAGATAAGAATTGTAATATCTACCAGGAGAGTGAACGATTCTATTGGATCTCTATCTCTGCTGCGACATATAATATATATATATATATATATATATATATATACATATATATATATATATATATATTGTTTGTTTAGATACAAGAATAGACCCACCTCACCGGAACTTAATCCGGTTTTCAGCCGGTAGTGACCTATCTAGTAGCTATTGTCTTTATTTTAAAAATTATCATGAAAAGTGCATAAACATTTAAATGTCCAAAAATATTATCCTCCAAGACAAACTTCGTTCCCCGATATTTCCCTCGACTTGTCTCATCTTCTGTCGTGTAAGAGGACAATTGTAGATGAATAAATATGGCGTTTCATCATCGTTGTTACAGAGCCCAATCTCAACCTTCCCCATCTTAAAGAGATGCCGATTTAAATCAATGTGACCGCTCACCATTCCAACAATGACGAGATTTGTTTTCTCTTGATAACTGATATCTTTTTTCCGCCATAGGACTCGCGATGAACTGTTTTGTTGACGACAACACTTCATCTTTGCCATGTAATTTTGCCACTCTTATATATATATATATATATATATAGTATCTATAGTATATAATTTATATATCTTATAATATATATATTTAGGGCTGTTCTTATTTTTCAAAAGTTTGAAATGTTAGCAACATTGTGGATTTTCTGTTTCTTGGTGATAAAGAAGACGACATACAAAGTTTGAACAAAATCGGTCAACATTACGAGGTCGCGCAACGAGGTCAAAGTTTTAAAAATTTAGTAAAAATATTTTTCCCGCCAATTTCTTCAAAATGGTGGACGTTACGACTTCAATATAATTATTAATTAAAGGAAATCTAATTTACTACCAGACGTATGTTTGATGTTTTTTAATAAAACAAAGTTTTCAGTAAAAACAAAGAAAAAAATGGAGTGTGTATTGTTAGCTATTTCATAGCTTTTTTGTATCAATTAACTTCACTCGCCTGTAGAAGATGACTTGTTCGCTTCAGAGTAAATAGTACTTTTAAGTTTAGTAAAACTTTAGATGATAAATCCAAAAATGACCTTGGTTGCATTCTATCAATTCAGAATTCAGTACAATCTGAGTTTACATCATATGATTCAGAGCCTGTATTGACCTATAAGAATCGATTTGAAAAAAAAAATAATGTTTCTTAGATATGTGTCAAGGTATCCTCTCAAAATTTTACTTTGTCTCTACGCATTTATCATCCATTGTATTGCAAGCCATCAGTAGTTTTTTGGATGGTTGAGCTTGGATGTGATGTGGGACCGAAGTTTAATCCCGAATCCAGAGTCACACCTAAGTATTTAACAGAATTAGATAAGCATATGTTAATACCATTCATATTCAAGTTCCTTATTTTAGGGGCTTTCTTCTTCCTGTGGAAGAGAATAGCCACTGTTTTATGGGGAGCGAACTCAAGGCCACAGCCATTACCCCACTCAAGAGCCTTGTTAATGGCTTCTTGAAGGATACAGACCATAGAGCTCGGATCCGGACCTGAAATTAAAAGAGCAACATCGTCAGCAAAGCCAATGGCCTTCACTGGGCCCGAAGCAAATAACCCCAAAAGCTTGTCAAATACAAGATTCCAGGCAATCGGACTGAGTACACCACCCTGAGGTGTCCCTCTGGTGAGAACTCGGTTCTTTCTAATACCCTTGAGTTCGACTGTGATGGAGCGACTTCTTAGGTAGGATTCATACCACTTGATAATACTTTCTGAGACTTTCCTAGCCCTGAGCCTTCGACCACAGACGTAATGTCTATATTATCGAATGCACCAGAGATGTCCAGAAAAATCCCGAGACTATACTGACCCCTGTTGATAGATCGTTCAATGAGGTCAACCATAGAGGAGAGAGCAGAGTCGCAGCTCCTTCCTCTTCTGAAAGCATGTTGATTAGGGTTCAGAGGAATCCTAGTTAGATAATCTTCTTCAATTTATTTAAAACAACTCTTTCGAGCGTTTTCAAAATAAAAAGAAGTGAGAGTAATAGGACGAAAAGACTTTACCTTGGAGTAGTCATCCTTACCTGGCTTTGGAATAAAGATGACCTTAGACTTCCTTAGTTGTCTTGGAACATATGAGAGTCGAATTGAGGCCAAAATAGTCGGGCCAGCCATTCCATACTCTTAGTGTCTAGGTTCTGCAAGATGATGGGCTTAATTCCATCTATCCCCGGTGTTTTATGAGATCCGAAGGATTCCACAGCCCACTTGATTTTGAGAGTCTTCATCCATGAGGCGTAGAAACTTGCCTCGAAAGATGACTTACTAATTTTGGTCTTTGAGTGTTCCGTTTCAGGAACCTCAGAACAACCAGGAAAAGAAGTAGTCAAAAGAAGGTCCAGTGCTTCTTCCGGAGACCCCGATCCCAGTAGCCCAACGGAGCATGTTTTGGAGCCCTGTATAACTTTGAAGAGCCTAGAAAGTTGTCTCCGTCTTTTGCAGACTCAGTGAACCTCTTCCAGCTCTCCCGCTTAGCTGACCTTACCAGCCCCCTGAACTCACGTCGTAAGCTCAGATATTTGTTCCAGTTAGCTTCACTTTTATCTGATTTGTAAACTTTGTAGAGTCTCCTTAGGTTACTTCTGCAGAGCGCCACCTCCCGCGACCAAAAGTCAGGTTTTTCACTTCCCGACCTAACCCAAGCGGAAGGGCACGCTGTGTCCACAGCCCTTTGGACACCCCCTACAAATTTACAAAACGCCATGTCCAACCATCGGGGCGTGATAGTGCCCGGAAGTGACATGTCTATTTTCATGGAATGCCTAAAAAGATTCCAATCTGTTTTACGGAGATTTCTTATCTTGACACGTTTATTAGGTGCTGGATAGGAACCTCAAACTCAATGAGAGCATGATCCGATAATAGATCCTTATCACTACCCTCCAGTTAGTAACTCGGATTTGGTAACTAAGAGTAATGTCTATATGTGTTTCTGCGCCTCTCCCTATAAAGGTTGGCTTCAGTCCACAGTTTTCAACAACAAGGCCATTGCCTAAAATAAATTCTTCAATTACTTCCCCCCTCCTATTGGTATCCAACCCCCAAAGAGAGGAGTGAGCATTTGAGTCCATGCCAATAATCAGTGAGTAGTTTTTATCCTGGCTGAATTTCATAAGTCTTACCAATGAGCTTGGTAAATCATTATTAATATCCAGGTAAACAGAACAAATAATAGTTTTGGAATCTCCATTTGTCATGATAGCAGAAGCTACATCACGACAGCTAAAGTCATTCATAAACCATAAGTTTAAGTTTTGGACGCCACAATCGAAGCTCTGGGTGAGCTACCACCGTGTAGTACCTGATGGCCTGCTAGGCCTACAACTTTGCCTCTATAAGTATGAGGTTCCTGCATAAGAAAACAGAAACTGGACAAACCACTGAGCTCTTTGCTTATAGCTGCAATAGACGCTTTACATTTATGAGCATTCAATTGGAAAAATCGAGTAGACATAATGATAATAATATTATTTGAATTTATTTCATATAATAGGGAAAAGCTTGAATAGTTATATTCAGCATTAAAAACCCTAGCCTAAGTTGTCTTTTGAAAGACAGACTTAATAGAAGTCGAAGACTTCTTAATCGAAGAGCCAGTGCTGTCCCTGTTCCCACAGACCGCAGGTTCGATCCCCACGGAGGCACCTCTGGTTGAAGAATCAGGAGAAACTCCGATTCTCAAGCATTGTTGCACGCCATGAAAAGATTCCCCTACAGTCTTGGACAAGTTAGCTAACTTTCTCTTAGCAAGGGCTGCGGCCCGGAACTCCTCACCAGACAAAATTTCGTCTGGTTTTGCAGATTTTCTTGTCAATTCAGTGAGTTGACTCGAATTTGCTGCCGAGTTGGGGCAACAGTCTTGCGTGGTTTCGAATGAGAGTTCATTCGGGGGATATCGTAGAGAGATACTCCCTGCGACTTCATCCTTCTCCGGGCCCTCTTCCTTTGGTTCGGTGTCATCAAAGTGTACTCCTCACGGCTTGGAATGTGCACAGGTTTGGATGAAGAAAGTTTTGTAGTCTTGCATGTCTGCTTCGACTCAGGCCTCTTTTTGTCCTCGGAGGTGAATTTGGCGTCACTTTTACCTATGAGATTTATAGATATCTGAGAGAAACCGATAGAAACTTTTTGCTCCGGCAATTTTTTGATTGCCTTTGCAAAATCCTTATCAATACCCAAAAGAAAATACTTCCCATTGGCTTGGGAGGCATCCCCTCGGGTCTTGACGGTATTTTTAACAGAAAAAACTTTACACTCCCCTGTTAAATTGTTTTGGTCGATCATTCGTTCGACTAGTTTGTCCTCGGGTAGAAGAAGGCTATCCGGGACAAAAAAGGACATCCTCGATAATGGCCCGAACTCGCCCTTGCCCCACGCTCGGACAGACTCGCCATTAGGTTTGATCATATCAGCAGCCTCACGGACCCATTTTGACGAAGGCTCATCAAGGCATCCGATCAGGCCGCGGCCGTTCCTCCATGTCCAGAACGCGCATTGGAGCTTTGGGGCTCTCAAGCCTGGTTTAGGATTGAAGAGAAGGCCTTGGCCTCCGACAAAAGAAACAAAAGTTTCTTTTGGAATATACCTCCGCTCATCTCTACCTAAATGGATATAAAGGAGAAAGGGCAGTGGCTTATTCTTTTTGGTCTTATCAGCATACGTGACCTTTGTTTTCTTAGCTGCTGGATCCTCTTCGAGGGCATTGGCTAGAGAGTTAAGGTCATCCAAGGCTGACTCGTCCATATCGGTTGTGAAAACCTCATCCTCAGCTGCTCCGGGCGGAGTGATCCTGCAGTCCCCTGCTGCATCCATGGCTGGACGGGCGGATTCCGAAGGAGACTCGTTCTGGGGCATCTGTTTGTCTATTGGATCCTCAATGACTCGGTTAGCATCCTCCAAGGAGTTTTGCTTGACCGTGGTCGTCACGGAGCGCGACTCTTCCGGCATCAGGCCCTCCTGAGAAGGAGATCCGACTCCGGGAAGCCTGTTTAGGGGTTCCCTCTTCGCCTCCGGGTTCACTAGCGTCGATGCTAGCCTCTTCCTCGAAGGTTTCGGGTCCGGGTCAGGCGGAAAGTCCATTAATTTCACTAATATTCCTTTTTTTAATAGAGGCAAAAATAACACGACTCATCAAAACAAAGGAGAGGTTGCGAGCCTATATATATATATATACTAATAAAAAAA
>CP045908.1:104813-116687 GCA_013387185.1 Caligus rogercresseyi
ATGTATTACTATAGAAGAATCACGGCATGCACAGGGAATAGGCGCGTTTCCGTTCAACATAATAACGCGGAAGAGAAGATTTTTTTATTGATGCCCGCTGCGCATTTAGATAATCCCTTAGATATAACGGATTGGTAGGGTCAATACACAGTTCAAAAGGGTTTTTTTTCTTCCTTACCAGGAAATCCATAGCTTCTTCTCACTCACAATCAAACGGAGAAGTGGAAACATCTTTGGTTTCATATTACCTGAGTGCACTCACATTGATCGTCTTATTAGTCACATCTACTCTGGAGTCACTCTTTGTTATTCAGTGAGATAAATTAATATATCACTTAACAGCAATAGTATATATGCGGGAATGAAAGGTTTACATGAGAGGATAAAAGTAAAATATGCAATCTCATTTTATGTTGAGAAGTGCTATATTTTTCGATATAATATACTGTATTTTTTCATTTAGTACCTTGACAGAGCCTTTGTGAAAGTTTGAATGATATTTAATGCTCCTCAACGGCCTAAAGCTTAGGTGCTAACGTTAGTGATAAGAAAAGCGTTTGTTTGATTATTATTTTTTCTGTCAAAAGGATATTTCACAAAATTCAAAGAGGTTCAGTTATAATAAATTAAACTAAAATCAAAGGATATCATGATGTCTAAATTGCAATACTGAGGTCCCTGGATCATATCTTTGATTGGCGGAGTGGCATCATGAAAGGTTGCTTTATAACTTGTTCAGCTGAATATCAGACATCTCTAAGTTTTTATAAATATGCGCCAATTAAATATATTTATATTACATTAAATACCCTTTAATGGTTAGATCTTATGGTCTTGATCCGATGTGTGCGTCCGGACTCTGACCGGTGTTGGCCATTTAGGGGCCCAAGATTATAACATTTTCAAATATATGAATATTTATATGATTTTTATGGCAGTAGAAGAAAAATTATTTTGTACATTTATCAAATAATAAATTTTTATGAACTATGGCATATCTTATTCTATCTTCTTATTTTAATGTCATGACGGGAGGCTAAACTCTCCAATGGAATAAGTGCAAAATAGAATCACCATTTCATACTTACTTGATTACCGTTTAAATTCAATTTTTGCAATCCCTCTCCATATTTGCAAACTTAAGCACAGATGGTGGCGGGCAAAACATGCTCTGTTGACCATTCTACTTCCGCATAGAGGTTTCTTGTCTTTGTTGATAAAAAGAAGGGGAATCCCCATGCTGTAAACAAATGATTTTTAAACAAGAATGCCATAGATCCAAGTGGTATATATAGACTTTACTATTATGGACAAATACCACTGACTGTAATGTGACGTTTCTTAGGAAGTGTACAAATAGAGAAATTAACTAATCCGTGCAGAAAAGAGTCTGTGCTCTCCTTTGTGACGTCATGGCTCTTTTATTCATATTAGTTACCCGATAGACTTATAGTTACAACTAGATGTTGCATAGGCATACCCAAGATGAATGATATAGATATAACTTTAATTCGAAGTTATTTGTATGCCTAAAAAGGTCATTGACGTCACAAAGGGTCTAATAAAAACAAATAATATCTGCGATGTTGTTTGCATATGACATGAGATATAGTTTAAAAACATCAAAGTAGACTCAAAGTGGGATTATTCCGTATTCAACATAATTTGGAGCAAATGATATAAGCTTTGAAATATTTTGTAGTATAAAGTAATGAATCACCATCCAATTTTAGACATCCATTGCTCTCATCATTATATATTATATATATATAAATATGCAATTGCCAAGCATTAAAAACGCTACATCCCTAATATTTATGAATATGCTATCGCACCATTCAATCTCTTATTTATGTTTTACTTTTCAGTAGCGATATCAATGCAGTTTTTAGTCAGTATCAACAATCATTGCTTTAAAAGTTATGTATTTATTGCTGTCTTACTACCCTAGTACATACAACATTACAAATATCATTGATAAAAGAGTCACTGCCTTACTAATAACTGAATGTGCATTAATGGACTCAATCCAAGAAAAAAATAAAAAACACTCAATGTCATTCATCTAATATCGCTTTTATAAGAATATATATTATATTCTGCAAGTCGATGAAAAGTGAAGAGAAGGAAGGAATCATTGTCATATCTTTAGTTAGTATTTAATATAAAGCCTTAGGAAATATAAAATGATAATCAACATTAACTAGTGACGTTGTTGTAAGAGACAACTTTTTAACAACAAAAAAAATATTTAATGAAATCACATTTATCGCAGGATTTCTATTCCCAAGCATACTAAATTGTTTTTGAAAATGGTGTTGCCATCTCAGTTCGCTAGACGTCATGTAAAAGCTCTTTAAGAAGGCGATTTTTTTTTCTTTGATGATTATCTAGTTAAATATAAAAAGACTACCGACCTAACCAATGTCTGGATGCACAATAGAGTGAAAAAGATGGACGAATAGCAATGTCGGTGTAGGCAACTGATGAGAAATGAAGGAAATAATAATAATGATTATTATTATTATCCCTTGAACAGTCAAAGCAAAGCCCCATGGAGGGGAAAATTTAAAAACAGTGACGCAATTGAAATCAACATTAAGGTTTTATTTAAAAGAATTCACATATCCTCACATCACTGGTATTCATTGTAGGATTTCCCCTCTTTTATTCCCTCGTATTTTCATGACAGCGTAGATTCTTTTTCCTTATTTACCGGCTTGCCGGTATGACGTCATAAAAAATTATGGTCGAGCGAGGATTCATCCTTTTTGGCAATATTGATAAATACCTTGTATTTAATATAGGATTTAGGATTTCCCCTTTTCTATTCCCTCGTATTTATATATAGTGTAGATCATTATTTACCTCAACCCGGGCTTGCGGTAGGACGTCATTAAAACTATGGGCAAGCGAGGATTCATCCTTTTGAGGCAATATTGATAAATACTTCTATTTCAATATAGGATTTCCCCTCTTCTATTCCCTCGTATTTTATTAGAGCGTAGATTCTTTTTCCTTATTTACCGGGCTTGCCGGTATGACGTCATTAAAAATTATGGGCAGCGAGGTGTCATCCTTTTGGGCAATATTGATAAATACCTTGTATTATCTGACTATAGTAGTAAACAATGATGTTGTTATGTCATCCATTGTCAATAATGTAGACGTTTTCAATTATTTGAGATTTTCTTCTTTGTTGAGTTTTTCTGTTATGAATTTATAGATCGGTGCCTTGCCTCTTTACACTATACACAATCCCAACAACACACATTGATTCTCTCTTACTAATATAGGAATTCAAAGATAATGAAGTCGTTCATTGGACTATGCATAGCCGGGCTAATCCTCTTCATCGTTCCTTAAATACGAAGTCCAAGGTCTCTCCTGCTTCTGTGGAGCTGCTCCGTGTGAGGTAGATCCATTCTCGTGAATGAGCATGCTTGTGTATATTTATACTCCTTGTTGGTAAGGTTTTTAAAACTAATAAACCTTTAGTTCTATCTATACTTGAAGAGAGTCTAAACGTAACTATATGGATGGGATTGTTCATTTGAATCAAGTAAATTAATAGTAAGATTATATCGTGCTATGGATACACAATAGTAATGAAGGCATAGATAAGTTTTCATTTTGAGACGTCAAAGTCGTACTATTGATATAGAATATAGTATATAGAATACAAGGTAGTTGTTGTTGGCTTCATGGAGTGTAAAACGTCAATAATTCTTTTGATTACTTTTCATGTCATCAAATATATTTATTGTAATAATCGATTTTCGATGACGTAAATGAGAAGCATAACATACAAAATGTTAGTCTTTTTTTTTGCCTATATGGTTCGATAGAATTGCATCCGAGTGGATATAAATAAGCATTATAGCATTCAATTAGTCACTCAAACCTAGGATCTTA
Organism: Caligus rogercresseyi; assembly: GCA_013387185.1. NCBI lineage: Eukaryota > Metazoa > Arthropoda > Copepoda > Siphonostomatoida > Caligidae > Caligus > Caligus rogercresseyi. Next base: position 108,729 of record CP045908.1, read on the forward strand.
TCAATGACGTAGACCAAAAATGGCCACCCCCTCTCGGGATTCGAACCTGGCCCCCAACATTGAGAGTTGAACACGCCTTAACGCACACGGCTATTGCACTTCCTTAGTCTTTCCGCTTGCCGGTATGACGTCATAAATAATAATGGACAACCGAGTTGTCATCCCTCTTGGCAATATTGGCATGCCTTGTACAATTTCAATATACCTTAACTATAGTAAACAATGATGTTGGTATACCTTTTGCTATTTCATCTTCTAAAGTTTAGTTTTGAATCAAAATTAAGTAAAATTATTTATTGTGTTAATTATAAACAAACTGGCTTTTGAGGTGGGGGGGGGGGGGGGTTAGTCAATAAAATATATGGTTTTTTTGCATATATGGTTTTATAGAATTGCATCCGATAGGATATAAATAAGCATTATAGCATTAAAATTAGTCTATCGAACCTAGGATCTTATTAATGAGCTAGAGAAAATATGACCATCCCCTCTCGGGATTCGAACCTGCGCTCCCAACACAGAGAGAGTTAAACACGCCTTAACAATCACGGCTATATGTTTGTATATTTATAAATATATGCTTATTTTATGCCATGTATGAAGCGTACCGATATAGTCTAAGTCTATATTTGCACACATTTATTTAGCTTTAAATATTGCCTACCAAAACGATTTTTTTTTTCCGTTTCAAGAATATTTAATTATGTTTGTTAGCTCTTTGATGAATCCAGCGTAATTTAATCCGGTATCAGCCGTTAGTGAAGGCAACCATGAAGTAATATTAATTGTTTAAAATTATTTTAGAAATATTTAAACAAATAAATTATCTTCCGAAAGGTAAATTACTTGTATTCCGATCTGCCCTGTTGAGGTCCATCGTTTCTGCTTTGTAGGACGACAATTGAAATTGAAAGTGTACTGACTTAATCTACATACTTCGCTTTTAGAGTGGGTCTAATAAAACATACAACGATTAAATGTTTTTTCTATTCTATGTCTGAGGTGTACTAATTTGTCAGCGTTTTATTTTGTCAGCAGGAATAGTTGTTCATATTTATAGTTTCTCTACACTTGTTTAATCTATAGAAACTTGTTATCTGGTGCACCTTGTCATGCAAAAAATGCACATACTCAAAATAACGAAAGGCGGATCTGAGAGCAATTTTTTCTTAATATTTAAAACTGGTTTTCAAACAAAATATATAAGAATGATTTATATATCAACTTCTTTTAATTTTCTATTTCAAGTTTGCTCCAATCGTAGCATTCAAATATTCCTTTTCTGTTTCAGTTGTTTTTAAACATTTATTTTTGTAAGCAATGTGTAAAATTATTATGATATAATGTTAAGAATTCTCGTTTGTTGAAAAGTCAATTATTTAACGATCGGTCAGAAATAATATTAAAAAGTAATACACAAAAATTTAAAAATTAGTATTTAAACTAGAATTCTATAAAGTTTATTATTACCAATTGTTTTAATAATCAAATTACTGCTGCCTTCGGATACTTACCGCTATCAACAATGCACCCCATAATGAAAAAAATTACACCCAAAAAAGAAAACTCAATATGGATTCATCAAAATGACATTTTTTATGATCTATAATATATTATAGGTCTTGTCTATCTAATGCGTCGAGACGATTGATTAATCTTAGTCGTGAATCTATATGCTTTCAAATTCAGGTAACGTCTTGTCATAACGTTCTTACTATCACGAATCACTGGCGAGTAAATTCGTGAGTGTTGTTTTTATCGTTAGAGTGATGAACTTCTCATCATTGTTGGGGAGTGTGATGTATTTGTTTTTAAAAGAATTTTACCTCAAGAATGGCCACATTTTTCAGAGATAATACATATTCCAGGATTTTTGTATACATTATTTACCTCTTTGGCTTACGAGGTAGAATGAGATAGCGACATGGTTAAACTGGATGTGTGTTCGAGGGAATGGGCTAAGATTCCGTCTTGGACCAAAGACTCGACTTCAGTGCGTACTCTGGGATCCTACCTTCGAGCAAACAAACAAAAATAGTGCGCATTCTTAATTTTCCTCAATAACTTCCATAACTACTTTATTATGTAGACATGTAATTTGTATTTAAGACAGAATGACGAATGCAATAAACTCTTAAGATGAATACTCTTTATATGAGCTTTCATTTTTTCCACCCAATGGTACTGAAGAAGAAGAAAACGTCAAAATAGAAAAAGAAAATATTTTTTTTTTTCTTTTAGTTAGATTTTATTTATTAGCTACAAATCCATGCAGTGTAAAAAAATAAGAATACACTAGAAAGTAGGAGATAAAAACACAATTTAAGACAGTAACGTTAAAAACAAAACATAAATGAACATTATAAAAATTGTTTAAAAGACTACGTAATTGCAATATTATAATATCTTACGACCTCTAATGAGTCAATTTAATTATATCATATTGTTTATGTTCTTCAAAGGGTTTTTTACAGTAGACCTCATAATGAATAGAAGTAAACAGCAGTTTCTTAAAAAAAGTCAACAAAAAGTCGCTTTTGTGGTGACTTTTTTTCTTTCAAAAAATAAGTCGTAACTTCCTTAAAATTTGTAAAAGTATGTGATAATATGCTTTAAAAAATGGCACTTGAGAATGTCAATTGAAGACAACTACAAAAGTGAGGCTGTGGAAATATGTAATAGATTTATTACAAAGCTAAATCTTCCATGCTCCTGGAAAAAAAGAATAATGTCATCTATGACAAAAATTAAGGACCCCAAGAAATTCACAGCGCAATTACAAATTTTAAATGACTGTATTTTCTTCAATGCTCCGTGCAAGGATTGTGGAAAACTATTTAACTCCGTTATTCACGCATTTGCTGAATGCCAGAGACTTCGCTTCCTAAGGAAAATAATTACCCTCAACATTGCCAACGTGGGGGAAAACTTTGTGACACCGTTGATTCTGTTTGGAGTTACTTCGAATTTTTTGAAAGCATCACTGAAAACGCGTGCCCTTGAAATGGCTATTTCAAATTGTAAAAGCAGGATTGCAGAAAACTGGCCATCGGAATACCGGTCCAGATGGAAGAATTTCGGGCAATTATAATATCAACCGCTGCAAGATATTCGGCTTTTAGTATCAAAATTCCAAACAAGGACTATTCATCGTGGGAATATGCGGGAATATAATAAAGTATTATCCCTCCAAAACACTACAAGAATTTTCAACGCTGGCTATTACGAATACACAAAAAGTTTTTAAAGAAGTAAATATTCTTAATTAGTCTTTTTAATACAAAATGTTTTATTGTTTTGAAATTTTATTTATATAAATTAGAAGTATGTTTTATGTGATTTTGTTGTTTGTTAATATTTGTTTGTTCATGTTTTTTTCTTATAGTTGTGATACATTGTTAGGAATTTTGTTGGACTTTTGTTTAGAGTATTAATTTTAATCTATAATGTTAATTATATATTTTGTTTATATAGCTACTCTAAATAAATAAAGTCAAAAAAAAATGCCTTAACTGCGTTATATGTGATAAAAAAGAAAATTGATTTACCATATAATAACACTTTTTTATATATTTAATATATCTTATCAATGCCTTATTCTAACCCTTGCTAAAGGCATTTTTTCAGCAGACAACGTAATTTATATTCCATAGGTAGTGGAGGCATTACCTTTTTAAAGGAAAAAATCCGTAATAAATAAAAATATTCTGGATGCAGTCAATTGTTTCATGTCAATTATGGGATTTAATTAAAAGCTTCAACTGTTTTTGGGACATTAATTATACAGGCGAACAGACATGGAGGCCATTTATTGATGATAATTTTTTTAATTAGAAAATTGGGTCATTAAATTGTTAATATGTACATGCATTTAATCTCCTTGCCTGGAGGAGTAGTAGTAAACGATTATAATTATTTGCAATAAATAAATATAGAAAATTATGTATTAAATGTGAAATTATTATTAATATTGTGTAAAAAAATATAACAAATATCTGCATAATTATAAGCAAATTCTAATGAAATAGTGTCTTCGCAATAGTGTCACATTCGTAGAGATAACAAAACACACCAATAAACATGTTTTTTCAGTTGGTAGCTCACTTTTAATACGTTTAATAATCATAGATATGATCAATTGTTCGTCAGATAAGACGTTATAAAATAAACATTATTTTACTCTGAGTAGGTGCTTTATAATATTAATAAAATAATAGAATATTGTTTGTTTGTTTAGCTCCCAGATTGGACCCACCTCACAGGTACTTAATCCGGTATCAGCCGGAAGTGAACCTATCTAGGAGCTACGATCTTTAATATTAAAAATATGTTTAAAAACACATAAACATATATATACTTTAAAAATATATTCCTCCAAGGATAACTTTCTACCTTTAATCTCTCCCTTGAGAGCCATCATTCTTTCCATTGTTACTGGGCAGTCGAAGATGAGGTGGAATTTCGTCATCCTCGTTACATAGTCTACAAGTTGGGCGTATGGCCTTTCCCAACTTGTAAAGATGCCTGTTGAGTCCGATGTGCCCGCTAATCATGCCAACAATGACAGAAATTTGAGCTCTTTTGAATTTGAAGATTCTATTTCCCATATACGGATTCGGGATGAACAGTTTCGACTGCCGACAAGAGCTCATCTCCCGCCACTTGGTTCTCCATCTCCTCAAAGACGCTTGTCGAAGGGCATTCTTGGTTTGACATAGCGATACCGGTACAGAGACAGGTGTGCCTCTCCTGGCTCGTCTTTGGCCAATGCGTCCGCGAATTCATTTCCAGTGTTGTCGTCGTGTCTTCTTATCCATCCAATCGTTATAGAACAGACTGAGCTATTTAAGGCATTTTTACAGCCGATATTTCTTCTGACAAAAGATCACCCTGCTCCATCTCAAGACTGTTGATGGCTGAAAGGCAGTCAGAAAGGATTAATACCTTCTTCCCTCCTAATTATCTCCATGAAGATGATTAGAAAGGTTCTTAATAGCCTCACTTCAGCTTGGAAAACCGTGTTGTTTCATCGAGCTTCAAGGTTCCTGGTCGAGCACAGTGTCACCCTTCGTCAAAGCCCAGCCTGCACCTGTCTGATTATTGATTCTTGAACCGTCGGTATAGCCAACCAGATCAAATTCCTTGATGCACCATATTTTTTGCACTGCATATCTCACAGTGCCAGACAAAAAGGTACGCGAGGAGGGGAGTTGGGATATCATTTCGACGTATATATCTATCTAGATATTGTAGGTGACCTCTACACAAATGGTCGAACCATTTGAGGAGATTTTCCTTCCTTGTCCGAAGTCTCATAATGCATGCACGATCCATAACATAAAGATAAAGTGGTATAAGCCCGCAAAGTATCTCCATTGTAGCCGTGGGAGTGGACCTCATGGCCCCAGTGATACTCATGAGGCCAAGTCTCTGCAACTTGTTGAATTCATCTTTTTAAAATCTGCTTCCTTGAAGCTTTGGTGCAAATACAATAGCACCGTAACTTACAATAGATTTGACGTAGGCTTCGTATATCCATTTGGACTTCTGAGGACTAAGACCCCAGTCTGATCCGACAAAGCTCTCAATGCAAATAAGCTCCTCTTGGCATTGGAGATGGTGTGTTCTATATGTTTTCTCCACTTCAGTTCATCATCTAGTATTAGTCCAAGATATATAAAGGTTTTAACTCTTTCAATCTTGGTCCCGGACAGATATAGATACAAATATTTTTGCCTTTTCTTCTTTTGGAGAAAAGCATGAACTTAGTTTTATGTTTACTGAAGATGGTTTCTCTCTTATTAGCCCAATTTGTGAGTTTGTTCAGGGCGTCTTGCATTAAACAAAAAAGGTTGCGACGATCAGTGCCTCGGACACACAATGCCGGGTCATCTGCGTAGGTGACCTTATGAATTGATCTTTCGAGCTCTTCCATAGCTTCTTGAAAAGCTAAGTTCCACGCAATAGTTGACAGTATTCCTCCTGTGGACAACCTGTCGTCGGAGTTATTGGCGCATGCTCCCCCACCTAGCTCCGCAGAAACAGTTCTATTTTCAGTAAATTGTCGTACCACGTTTTTGTCTTCTCGTCCACCCCATATTTGTGCATGCTCTTGATGATATGACAAAATCCAATTCTATCAAAAGCACCATCGATATCCAAAAACGAGGGCTTCTTCGTTCCGATGAAACTATTTTCACAAGTATCCACAAGCCTAGTTATGAAAAGGCAAATTGGTTAGGAAGGACCAAATTACACTTTGCATGGATTTTCCACTGTAACATACGTTCCAGGATTTTTAGCGCCACATTTGTTAGATTAATCGAACATATATTAGATATATATATATATATATATATATAATATTATATATATAATCATATATATTATATTATATATATAATATGTGTGGTGTGTGTGTGGTGTTGTGTGCACATTTTCTCAATTGTGAGTTAAAAACCTGAATGAAAGTTGGTTTAAATAAGGACTTTATAAGGGGGTTACTTTATACCAGACATGACGTAGAAAGAGAAAAAATACTGTCGATTAGAAAACACAGGGACGTCTTTCTTGCATATCTCTGGCATCTCTTTATTATTAAATACAAGAAATATGTCTCTATGTTTTATAAACATACAGCTGTTTTTCACTTTCCATGTCATGTGGCTATAAAGTAATCCTTAGCCAAAATAAGTATAAGTATTCGTAATATGATTATTGAAAATCAGTTTTTTGACATAAAACTCTATTATCCGTTCAAAATAATACAAATTTTGTGTAGACAACATGAATAAATGATCAAGTATAAAAGAAGTATATATAAACTAAAACATAATGATAAAAAATGAGAAATCCATACTTAATAAAAAAGACTATAAACAAAGCTACCAACTATAAAATTTAGATGGCCAGAGAATATAATGACAAATCATTGAATCTTTCTTTCAATGCACTCGAAATAAGACATGTCCAGAAACGTTTCCTAAGCTGGCCAGGATTCATAAAACGTGCTTGGTATACTAACTTTTTATATATTAAAGCGATCTTCCCGGGTAAAAGAGGAGCCATACAAAATCAGCTAATTAATTTGAAAAATTGTAAAAAAAATATTTATTCTTAATAAAATACAATTTTTACATACAAATATTCATAAATTTCCTATGCGAACCCGGCAATAGTTTAATCGCATGTAAATAAATACAACATAATGAACGAAATGTATACATCCAATTAATAGGACAAAAGCAAGGTCTAATTATGAGGGTACAATAAAGCATTACAATTAAATGGAGATTGCTATTAGTACGTTCCTTGACAAATAATATAAATATGCGTAGGCATTTTATTATCTTTTTTTTGGGTGTGTACATATGTCAACAACCAGTTTTAATCGAAGCACACGTCATGGTAAAAAAAAACAACTTATATGTATAAGAATAGAATGAAAAAGCCAACATGGAGTTTTTTTAACAAGTAGAACACTACTTTCCGGCTGAATGTCGAAGAAGAAGATACTATATTTCAACGACATATAATCAGTTGCGAAGTTTGTTTGTTTAGCTCCTAGATCAGCCCCATCCACCGGAACTTAATCCGGTATCGCCAGTATCAGTTGCGAAGTTATGTGGGCACATTAATGTTTTTATTTATTTATGAGTGTAAATAAATTACAAAATATAGGCTAATACGTTTTCATTGGGTCATGAAGACAATTACGAATACATTTATAAATAATAACCTCATATATTACATTTATACATTACATTTATTCACAATTAGTAAAATATTTTCCTCCCTCATATATTTTTTAGCTGCCAACATGTTGTGAGAGCGGAAGCTATACTCTGGATGCTGTGGATGCTGTCCGGTATGTGCCAAGGGAGAGGATCCAACCTGCGGGGGACCCTTTCGAACCAGCGGCAACTGTGACGTGGGTCTCATGTGTCAAGAAATGCAGTA
>CP045908.1:116787-126787 GCA_013387185.1 Caligus rogercresseyi
AAACCTCTTTGGATTACCATTGTGTATGTTGACTCAGACTTATATAAAGAGCAATACAAAATATGATTTTTTTTATTTCACAGTTCATGGAATATATACAATAAACAAAGTATAAGGTATATAATAAGATGCTAATGCGTAAAAATACAATTATACTCCGCCGAAGAAAGGTATTGTTTTCACTAGGGTTGGTTTGTTGGTTGGTTTGTTGGTTTGTTTGACGGAAGGATAACTCAAAAAGTACGAAACGGATTCGGATGAAACTTTGTGGAGTTGTTGGAAATGCCAAAAGGAACAAGTGATTAAATTTGGCATCTCTGAGGGCTTCTTTAAGATGCAAAATGAGCTAAATTACAACAACTATATCAGTTAGCCTACTCTGCTAATAGGTGGCTGTGCTGTGCTCTCCCTTTGAAATCGGGTGCCGGGAGCGTCTTCCTCTCGAAATTCCGTCGAGGATAACCCTCCCCCGTCCCTCTACGCCGCCCCAGTCGTGAAAATTCCGCCTCGGAAGGACCCGTGACGGCCCGGGTTTGCACTCTCTGAGTGTATATATGCTCTAGTTAAACACTATATTTTAAAATTTTTAGTATCCAAGCGAACAATCTTAAATATATTATATTTATATATATATCAATCAAAAGCACATAAAATCGAAAAGACAAAAAGAAACGAAGAAAACACGTAAAATTATAAAAAGTCTATTTGTAGTTTCTAAATTTCTTTAAAAGCTTATTTATGGCGCCATTATAAACAGGGACATGGAAAGGAAGTATCGATTTCATCAGCGGCTATGTCCACGAATCACCAAAGCCGGAAGGAATTTTGAGGTCCAAAGCGGCGTACCTCGCCGCAGCAGAAAGAAATATTGGCCACAGCTCTGAAGCTTGCAGAGGGCGATATGTTGTTAATCGTTTGGCTATTAAAGCCTTGGCAGAAAGAAGGGCATTGTTAATTCCCTTCAGTCTGAGGAATTCTCACGACCTCCAATTTCAAATAATATTGAAGCCTTGATGTATTTATCTGCATTTCACATCCATTCCTTGTATATTTAGTTTCAAAAATTGCATCAAAATTTGAACAGCGTGGCACTCAGCAGAAGCATGAACAACTTACTGATTTTATATATTTCAAATCATCAAACTTAATTCCTTTCAACCGGGTTTAAATAGGATTGTGACGTAATTTCATGGACTAGCGACATCTAATGTAAAGAAAATAACTTAAATTTTGGCCATTTTTTTTGCTTACTTTTTCCTTGCATGCGCTACTTTACTTTAACGCTTTAGCAGAGTATATCCTTTTCTCTACTCTATCCGTTCCTCTGCTCCTACTGTTCCTCTGTCATATAGTTTCCTTTTCTTTTCTCAAAGAGACTATCTATAAATATTTCATATAAAAAATTGTGAAAAAAGTTGGTATAAAAAGAACTACCTTCCTACGAAATACACATCAAAACCAGATATTCGAAGGTGTTTGTCATTTAATCCCTTTGGTTACGGATCTTATTTCCTTTGCGATATATATAGTAGTACCCAGTTCTATGGTATTACCACTATATTTTTATATATCGACAGACCAATTCATCATAAGTCAGCTGCTAATTCTATGAGTGCATTTTGAAAACATCAGTATTAAAAAACAAATATTTATTCATTCAATAAATCAATGTATATATTTATACATAAGTATAAATAATAATGCCAAAGTTGTTAAATGTACCAAATAAATAAAACCACATTTTCATAGAAAACAACAATTATGAGTAATACAAAGTAGACTCTATCGTCGTCGTCGCTCTCCGCTGAAGAATTCAAATCGAATTTGCTTCATAAAGCTGTTCAAAGAAGGGGCCCCACCGTCGGAACGAAGAACGGCCTCATGAATAGGGGAATGTAGTGGCTAATACCGCAGGATTGGCTTCCTAAATAAAATATAGAAAAAAGGGAATATGAAATGTAATCAAATATACACCGAATTGATCAATGGGTTACATTAGAGACTGACCGATTATAGTCCATAGAGATATAAGATATAGAGAGCTGATTCCCTTCAATAGCAAGGAACATCGTTCAGCTGTCGCCGATGCCCAATATAAACAAGTAATTATACTACGTCATCGTAAGCTGATCATAGAGATAGAATCTATCTCTATGATCAGCTTATGATGACGTAGTACAAACTACTTTGTTTAATTTGAACACACAGAATACAGCTGTACGTTGTTTCTCTGCTATTGAAGGGAATCAGCTCTTTATATCTTTATATCTCTATGTTGTAGTCTCACACAGATTAATACACTATGTAACAAATTAAGGTCTTTGTTTGCCCCTGGGCTGAAATTTCTAAATTGAGTCCCATTTTTACGTAGATTCCAAAATGCCACTCAAAATATCGTCCGAAAAAGGTTTGGACTTTATGGCCTTTTTTTGAAAATCAAGATTTTCATCATTTCTAATGGTTCAGGCCCAGTTATCTTCGTGCAAAGTAAGAATAACCACAAATGTCAGTGATATTTATTTTTTACTATATCTCTGCATTTCAAATCAGTTTTTATATTTATATATCTTTCGTACAATTCGAAATAATCAGCTTTATATTTCAAAAAGTTGACCATATTTTAGTGTTCTATTTAAGCGGCTATATTTTTTTTGTTTCGGGTCTATGACTAAAATTAATATGTAATATATTTTGGTATATGTCCATACATTTCAGAACAGTTTTATAATTTCGATATCTGGCATGAAAGTAAATAAAAGATCAATTTAGTAGGACGAAGCAACAAACCTTAATTTTGTTACTAAATTGATCTTTTCTTTACTTTCATGCCAGATATCGAAATTGTTCTGAAATGTATGGACATATACCCAAAATATATTACAGATTGATTATAGTCAATAGACGCGAAACAAAAAAAAATATAGCCGCTTGATAGAACACTAAATATGGTCAACTTTTTGAAATATAAAGCCGATTATTTCGAATAGTACGAAGATATATAAATTATAAACTGATTTGAAATGCAGAGATATAGTAGAAAAAAAATACTACTGACATTGTGTTATTCTTACTTTGCACGAAGATACGGGCCTGAACCATTAGAAATGATGAAAATCCTGATTTTCAAAAAAAGGCCATAAAGTCCAAATCTTTTTTCAGACGATATTTTGAGTGGCATTTTTGGAATCTACGTAAAAAATGGGACTCAATTTAGAAATTTCAGCCCAGGGGCAAAATCCTGTTACATAGTGTAATTGATTCTAGGTTCGATAGACAAATTTTAACGCTATAATGCTTATTCATATCCTTCGGATGCAATTCTATCGAACATATAGGCAAAAAAAAAGAAATATTAGCTCAAAAGATTACCATATATATCGTATCCTCTACCACTACCAGTATTATATTTTAAACTATATATGAAGTGGCAAAACATTAAATGTATTGAGTTGTATAATTATAATTGCTAATTGACATGGAAGAATACAACTATTTTTATAACTATCTTTTAATATAATAATATATTGCCTTCCACAAAATACATTCTAACCTTGGACAAAAATATCTACAACTTTTATCAGATCATTTAAAAATAAATAATAAATAAGTTATTATTGACTAAATTTTTAGAACAAGGAATTATATGTATAAAACAAGGTAATAAAAAGCACATTTTTCTATAGTTAACACTAAAAAGGCAGTGACGTCAATTGACTGTGTTTTTTACTCTAAAAACTTATAACTTAAATGTTAGTGATCCGATATGCTTCAAAATTTTATGACTTTTAATTAATTAAATATCCTATAACAATTTTGTTTAGTGAAATAACTAAAATTCATAAAATTTGAAGCATAATCGATTACTGACATTTAAGCTATTAGCTTCTAAGTAAAAAAAGCAGTCAAATTGACTTCATCCTCTTTCTAGTGTATCTATAGATTTAAGATCGATCTTTATTCAATTCAAATATTCTATCATTCAGTTCAAACCCATCTTCCTAAATGACACTTGCACAAAACATGAGTGCATACGTTAAAATGCATTTTCATTGAATCCTGTCGTTTGCAACAATAAAAAGTTCAAATATCTTAGTTTTTATACCCATCAGTTGTACTGGGAAGGCCCAGTTTTCTATATCTTCTGCTTTGATGAGTGATATTTTATCACAGTTATTTTTATAAATAGATTAAATTGACACTAAAAACTACGCAGGATCTTCTTCGTGGGGTGAGCTAGAGACCTAAATCTTTATGTGCCGTCAATGGCAGCAGAACACTTGAATGCTTTAAAGAGGATTTTAAAAAGTGTTACGGAAAAATGATTTTTGCATTTTATAATTTTATATAAGGTTATAATTTTTAGATAGTAATTTTGTTCTATAATGCTCAATTATGTTTTTTCTAAAACACAACTTTTTAAAAAATTATCTATTTATTTTATTGTATCTGTTGTTGTATTTTATTTACTCGTTTTTTAGATAACATAATAAAGAATTTATAAACGTTTTTGCAATTTCTTTAGACGAAGAATGGATACCGAATATTTTGTTTGTCCATTTGGTTTGCTAGAATTGCAACCGTGTGGGTGTGTACATATATGCATTATAGCGTGTTAATTCGTTTATCGAACCTCGGGTTTGTCATTGAGGTTGTCAAAATTGATCTTTTATTTTTATTTGACGAATTATTTTTTTCATTTGATTTTTTTTTCAGAGAATTACATATATTAAAATGCTTAAATGAACATTGTTGTTTAAAAGTAGATCTTTATATATGAATTGAAATATTTTTACTAAAAGAACGCAATATTATAAAAGAATATGACCAGCGTTGAAAAAAAATACGAAAACTTTTTATAAGGAAAACCTTTAGTATATATAAATATATATTAGAAAATTCGAATATATTTTGTATAACATCATTTGTAAAAAAATATACTACATAATCATATAAACTCAGTTTATTGAATGGTTATCAATCATTAAAAAATTAGTATATAATGTATAATTGGCACACATTTTAGTCAAACTTTTGTTTAAGTAAAATTATGATCGTTCGATCAAACTCACTTTACCAAAATGGAATTCAAGATGACACAAAAAATAAGATTGTCATAATTATTTAAAAATATTGGATCATAATAATACAAAATTTAACTCCAAATTTCCTATAATTTTTAATTAAAAATATTTAAGTTCTTTCCTGCAGAGCTTTGGATGTAAGATATTTTATTCTATTGATGGTATAGACCCCTGCACCATTTTTCTGTGGTATCTTTAATTCAACAGCTGTATATCTAGCTGCTGTCATCAAAATAATAGTTCTCATTTCAAATGACTTTAGTCGACTGTAGGACGTTAGTCTTTCGGCGATTACAGTATTCACTTTAAAATGCAAAGTCAATATGCCAATCCGAATTTAAGGGAATATTTCAAAATTATGAAGACATGAGGAAATATTTTTATTATTTTCCAGTATATTATTTATTACCGTGCTTTTTGTTTAGATATTTTATGATAACCTATAATATCTCTGTTACCTACATATGTACTCAGTCCAGGGGGACAAAACTCATGTAAACAAAGAGGGATATTTCTAATAATTAAAATCAAAAAAATGTGACGTCATCACTTAAGCGATTTTCCTTTTTATTTAGTACCTACACCATCTAAATAAATTAACAAATGTAATGTTGAAAACTTAAAATTTTCTATCACTCTTTTAGTTGCTTTAATATGTTTTTTATGTGACTAATAACGCCTTGCTGCAGAGGAAAAAAAATAATAAATAATAATATGGCGGACTAATATCGATGAAGCCACACAGCCTCGTATATAATTTCATATTAAAAATAAGATTTTATAACTCTGTAACTACATTCACATGATTTTTAGGGAAAAAATGAAATTGGTTTAATAATATGTTATTTCCATAAGATTTTCCATTTTAGGCCGAAACTCAGCCAATTTATAAACATCTGAAAGGTTTGATTATTTATATTTTTCACTAGTCCATAAAGTAGTTGTCCTTTCTATCAAACAGACAGAAAGATAATGAGAGAAATGAAAGAGATATAGATATGTTATGCCAAAATCATAACAAATCGTTAATGTGACGTCATGTGTGACGTTTCAGTTTTTCTTTTCTAATCAGAGGAATCTAAAGATTGCGTTCTGCACATCTTTTATTATTATATTGTCTGTGTACTCAGTTTAATAGTATCGAAGCACTAAATGACACATTAAGATATGAAAGTTCGCTTGCATATTATTTTTTTAGATGTGAGGCGATATTTCAAAATGAAATATATTTTTTACGAATACAAAACAAATAATAGCCAGTCTATGAAAGATATTCTACATCTTTTCATAAAGAGAATCTTCGTATAATTCGCAGGGAAGTTTTGAACATTTAATTGTCCTTAAGGCATCCTGCTAAAACTAATATATGTACATCAGTTGGTAACTTTATATTTTATAAACAAACATAAGCGATACAGGAAACCCGTTGATATGCTAGAAATGACAACAGTACTACTACGTATTACTCCGTAGAGATATAAAGATAGTTATTTCCTCCAATAGAAGAGAAACATCGTTCAGCTGTATTCTGGACACAATGGCGTATTTCTTTAAGGAATCCATAGAGATATAGAGACCTTATTCCCTCCATAGCAGAGAACATTGTTCAGATATATTCTATCCCAATGACGTATTTCTCTGAAGAATCCAATAAGCTCTCTATGTCAGAGACAACCTTCGATAGCTCAGTTGGTAGAGCGGTGGACTGTAGAGGAATTAGAAGAAAAAAAAGCTCTCTATGTCTATTATCTATGATTTGCTCATCTCCATTTTTATTGTTGGTATAATGAAAATAATACAGAAACTGTTTGTATTATGTAACGCTTCACTCGCGACTGTTGAGGTCGTGAACATCCATTCAGAGAGATGAATATCATCCTTAAAAATATGAAGTGTCTCTTCTTCATGGGCCTACATTCATGACGTCATTGTCGAATCCTTTGAGGTAACTACTTCTCCTTTTCACCTATTAATATTAATTGAAAAAAAGCAATTGCTCTTTCTCAAGAAAAATACATGTTTTTTTCATTTACTTTTATTCATAGATAAATGGATCAAAATATAAAAACCGCGTTATCATTTTTAAATCATATTGTATTGTTAAATTTGCGATAACAACCTTTTGTACTCCCTAAAGCAATGTATAGTCATATATTTTATAAATAATCCTATAATCAATAAGTTAACAATATTTATAAATAAATCAAGTCAATAATTAACAAGTTGTTTTTTTCACCTTTATATACCCTCTCTACAGGCAAACGCCTTTGTCACATCCACACACAGGGAGAATCCGTAGAACTTTGATATCCGTATACATTTACTTCCGTCGACACATGTGCAGTAGCAAGTATCCTCTTTGGATCGGACCAGAGTGGATGTTGTTAGGCATAGGAGAATGACCAGGAAGAAAATATAGATGATCTGAGAGGACATCTTAATGGGATGAGAGACTCTTGTTGAATGTGAGTGATATAGAAGTTATTCTTGAAGGCAACACTTTTTGACCCCATGAAGAATATTGAGGATGGGTTATTTTCTTTGTGTTGTCGTTGAAATACTCGCATGCCCCACCCAAGGCCCTTAAGGGGAAACTCCAAAGTACCTAGTGTTGGGTAAAGGGAAGAAAATCATAGCTATTATGTATTTCTCCAACACCCAAGGAACCATAATAATAATAAAAGGATTGGGTCAGTCACCCTCTGTGAATGATGACGGGAAAATGGGCGGGATGGGGGGGGGGGGGGGGGGGGGGTTCGCGGTTAAGGGGTTCAAAGGGTGTGAGCGTGCCTGAGATCTTCCTTACCTTGAAAAAAAAGTATGTGAAGTAAGTTGCTTAAAAAACAACTATAAGAATATGGATGTTAAAATATGTAATGAGAAAATAAATAAGAAAAAATTTATTTTAAAGACTTTTTACATGAAATGGAACATTTGTATATACATATATATATATATACAGGAAACGACCGGGTACCCGGCCAGGGTCTATAATTCACCGGGCCGGGACTTTATTCGTTCGTCATTCTTTAAGTGATGACGTTTTTTTCAGAAAATAATTTTTAAAATTTTCAAAAGTATTTAAAAATTCTTTCTATAAAAAATGTTATCATTTTTTTTTGAAATGTTTTTAAATTTTAGGAAAAACGGCGTCACTTTCAGAATGACGAAGGAACGAAAATATATTAAAGTCCCGGCCCAGTTTTAGCCTTGCCCTGCTTGAAAAATTTAAGTCCCGGCCCGGGTCTTGGCGAAAAAAAGTGTTTCGGTTGTTTCTTGATATATATAACAATATATATACATATATATATATACACATAGTTATTGTATATATATTTTTTGTTCTTACGTGTCTTTTATGGCATATCTGAGTTTTTTAAAGTCCTATTTTATATAACTACCTTAATTATATATACAATTCAAACATATATATCCCTTGAAAAGGCCTCTAAGTAAATATACTTACTTTTTTTGGAATCATCAATATCTTCGAGTATATATGTATATATATAAATATATATATATATACTATTTAACTTTAAATAAAGTTAAAATAGTTTGTTCATCCTTTTATTACTTTGAGAGAATGAATGGGATGCCAAGGAGCTTGAGAATTTTTTTTTTTTTTACAGTTCATAAAATATATACAAGCATTAAAAAACAGAATGTATATAAAAAATGTTAATGCATAAAAACATAATTAAACATTTTAGTTTAAAATTTTAACATCAAATATGATCGAACACTAAAATACAATTATAATTAAACAACCTGACAATCTAAAACAAAACATAAATTAACGATAAAACCGGTCTATTTTAATCCTTGAATGGCGTAAAAGTGTTTTAATAATTTTTCTATAAGGCACGAAGAGAAGTAGGAATTACATCAGCAGCCCAACTCCACTTTCCATCGGTAAAAGAGGGGATCTTGAGGTCTTGCCGCAGCCGCTAGAATAATTGCCCTTACCTCCCACGGACTGATAGAGAGTGAGATGCTACCTCTTAGCTATAAGAGCTTTGGCATTTAAGAGAGTACTATTTATTCCTCTAGATTTTGCAGAAAGAGATCTGCCAAGACCGAAGAGGACGATGGCTTTGCAAAAATGTTTGTATCTGGGGTAGAATTTATTATTTTCCAGCTTAACATTCTCCTGTTATAAACAACAGTTTAATTGTAAACTTTATAGGCTCTAATACTTGGCTACTTACCATACAGGAATAATTTCATACTCTTGAGTTCCATTGATTTGGTGAATGGAAGAAATAATAAGGAAACAATAGGGTCAATGATTCCTTTTTTGGGAGTCCTGAGTTTTGAAAGAGAAAATAAGGAAAATCAACTTTTAAAATGTATATTAAAATAAATGAAAATATATTTATAAATGTATTATGATTTATAACGATTCTGAGACCAAATCAAGGTATTGATTTATAGTTATTTATCATTTAGAAGTATTTAATTATTACCTCCGCCGAAGGAGGTATTGTTTTCACTAGCGTTGGTTTGTTGGTTGGTTTGTTTGTCAGCAGGATAACTCAAAATTACGGAACGGATTCGGATGAAACTTTGTGGAATTGTTGGATATGCCAAAAGGAACAAGTGATTAATTTTGGCATCTCTGAGTGCAGAATTAACATGCAAAATGAGCTAAATACTAATAAATATTTCAAGTTAGCCTACTCTGCCAATAAATGTCGCTGTGCTGTGAAATCGGGTGCCGGGAGCGTCTTCCTCTCGGAATTTCCGTCGAGGGAACCCTCCCCTGTCCCTCTACGCCTCCTCAGTCGTGAAAAATCCGCCTCGGAAGGCTCATAAGGACCCCGTGACGGCGGAGGTTTGCACTCTCGGAGTGAATATATGCCTCTAGTTATTATTAGTTTTACCATTAATTTAAATGCAATTAATTAGATTGAATA
>CP045908.1:129287-155603 GCA_013387185.1 Caligus rogercresseyi
CAAAAATAATATGATATAATTTCAAAAATGTACGCAATACTTGTAAAACATTAATTTCAGGTTTGAGAAGAAAAGGGTGATTCCCTACAATATAATGCATTATTTAAGTTCTTTACAAAAAGATTGATCGATTTTCATAGTATGTGCACATGTCGACTATAAACAATGTAAACTACAGCAACTTGATACCTATCTATATATGTATTGTCTCTCACAAGTGAATCCACACGACTTGTACGCTTTTACAAGCATATTAAAGGTGTTTTTCCAAGTATTTGATCAATTTAAAAGGTCTCTACTACTAGATCTTTTTATTCATTTCGTGTTAGTTGTATATAACAATATATATAAATATTCGTTATAAATCGAAATTAATACTCACAACGTAACTATGTAATGAAATGAATACATCTATCTTAATTGAAGACTGGAGAAAGAGAGAGGAGCTTTTGATCACAAGCAATTTATAGCTCTTAGATCATACTCTCTTTGACCAAGTATTTATTTAATAATACACAAACACACGTACACAAAATAGTACAAGTATAATAATGTGTAATTAAGCATTATATAACATGAATACCTGGATATAAATAATTTTAAATTGGAATAGGAATAATTAATATTATTAACGTAAATTCCGACATTTTCAGAGCAAACTAACTCCGCGCCATCTGGCGGGAATTAATGATAAGAGTCTGCTACAAGTTAAACGAAATTCCTTACATTATATCAAAGAAATAAAAACATGAACAAACAAAAGTTACGCGAACAACAAAATCATATAAATGTATTACCTAATCTTCAATAATATAGTAAAAACATAAAATTTCAGAACAAAAATCATTTTACGCTTAGCATTTTACTTTAAAATATTTATTTATTATTTAAAAAAAGTTATGCATTCGCTAAAACCAACGTTGAAACCTTTTGTATTGTTTTGAGGGATAATCTGATATTTCCTGTATATTCTCACGAGGAACAATCCACATTTGTAATTTTGATGCCTTACAGTAGATGAAGTAAGAATCACTTCTTCCACTTGAACCGATATCCCGTTAGCCAATTTTTCTGCAATTTAGCTTTTGCAATTAGAAATAGTCATTTCAAGGACAAGTGTGTTTAGGGAGACTTCTTTAAGATTCGATGTGGTTCAAAACAAAATTAACAGCGTAATAAAGTTTTCACCTAGCTTGGCAAGGTTTCATATAATTACTTCTCTTAGGACACGAAGTCCCTGTCAGTCAGCCAAGACATGAACAACGTTGTTAAATAGTTTTTCTGCAATCCTTGCATGAAGCATTGAAATATATACAGCCAGTCGAAATTTGCAATTGCGCCGTGAATTTCTTGGGATCCTTAATTTTTGTCTAAGATGACTTCATACGAATTTGTATTTTCGCTTAAAAACATATGCCATTAACATTTGCTTGATACTTTTGTTTGAGTGGATTGTACAATCTTTGAGGGCATTGATTGAATGTAAAGCATTACATAAGGTGTGACTCAGGGTTCTTAAACCCTTTAGTAGCAGGATATATGTTTTTGGTTGTACTAAATAAATAGCTGTAGGGAGCACGTTAGATCAGTAGCTAAACATCTTTCACTCTACAACTTAAAGGCACAGGTTCGACTACCGAAAGGGGAAGATCCAAGGGGTCTCTTTAGGTCACAAGGACATACCCTGAAGCTAAGGCTCGCGTAGCTGAGCGTCTAACCTCCAATGTATGCATCCATAACGAGGAAACTCAAAGTATTAGCAAAAAAACTCCATTAATAATAATATTTTCTTAAAATGGGTCCACTAAATGTATTTATTTTGTCGTCAAAATGTTTTAAGTACAGTGACGACTTCACATTCACTCACGGGATTCTTGCTCCACTTCAGGAGGGATCAATGATTCCACGCCTCTGAATAGGAGCACGGAACGGGGAAGAGAACACTTCTCAAAAGAGTATCAAAGTTCGGCTACGTCATCTTCTATAGCGTGAACTTAGAGTTTCTCTTCCCCTTCATTTAACATTTAATTATTAGGAATAACAAAAAGCTTTTTCTCAC
The DNA here is from genome assembly GCA_013387185.1 of Caligus rogercresseyi. Taxonomy (NCBI): domain Eukaryota; kingdom Metazoa; phylum Arthropoda; class Copepoda; order Siphonostomatoida; family Caligidae; genus Caligus; species Caligus rogercresseyi. Next base: position 131,347 of record CP045908.1, read on the forward strand.
AAACTCACCAATCCACATGATTTTTCAGTTGGATTCACTGTTTTAATTATTTTTCTACGGTCTATAGTCAGAGTGATAATCCCTTTAACGAAAAATATGGAACAAACAGTCTTTATTTCCATGAGTATGAGGAGTTTGTTTTATTTCATTCATATTAGATGGAATAGAAGTAGAAGGGATTTGATAATTACCTCCGCCGAAGGAGGTATTGTTTTCAGTGGCGTTTGTTGGTTTGTTTATTTGTTTGTCAGCAGGATAACTCAAAAAGTACTGAACGGATTCGAATGAAACTTTGTGGAGTTGTTGGAAATGCCAAAAGGAACAAGTGATTAAATTTTGGCATCTCTAAGTGCTTTTTTAATATGCAAATGAGCAAAATACTAAATGAAATGGGGTCTCTATTCAGGGAGTAGGAAAGAACAAACGCTAAAAAAATATTCATTGACGTATTATTGTTCATATATCAGCTCAGGACTATGTTAACCCAGTGACGTAGCTTAAACTTCTTCCTCTTCCCGTCTCTGAGTGCTTTTTTAATATGCAAAATGAGCTAACAGAGAGGAAACAATGATTAGAGATAGAAAATCGGGCGTGTGAAAGGGAGAATGTTTGAATGGGAATGTTGTGGGGATCGGCGGAGGTACACACTCTCTGAGTGTATACATGCCTCTAGTTATATGCAGAGCCCTATAAGGAGAGTTACGACAATAGATTGGAGCGCCACCTGGTGAAATAGCATGGAATGGCTCAAAACAACGCTTGGAATGAAAGAAACTATTATTGTTCCTATGTTATTCTTAGGATAAATAAATCGGAATCTATGACAAAAACTGTGTCTATAAAACCTTTCATTCATTGGGGGTATTGTTTTAGTAATTAAATAGTCTTTCTTATGCATTTAACTCCATATTTTATACGTGATTTACTAAATAATATAAAAAATATATATAAATCATGTGGTAAATAATAAAAAATTATCCATAAGAAACGATTGCCCAAAAAATATCCCAAGTATTGTTGAACTGGATTTATCATTGAACCCGATTTAAATATCCATATTAGTGAAATGATTAATTATGAATGACAAAATAATTTAAAAAATCTTTTTTATAATTGAAATATATTTTACAACACGTAGTAATAAAAAATATAAAATATTATTTATATTTTTTTATTACTACGTGTTGTAAAATATATTTCAATTAAAAAATATATTAATTTTTATTTTGTAATTTATAATTAATCATTTCACTAATCTGGGATATATTAATTATTATAAAATACATGAATTTGATAATTATTTACATAATTTTCCCATGTACATACTTCTACTTCCAAATAAATTGGAGGTTTTATTAGACCTATTTTTTTACTATAGTCGTCTGTTCTCGTAAATGTATGTGTAAACGAATTTTTATATACCTTGATATATATTGTTATAGTTCATGACATTGTGGTATACTCGTATATTCTAATGATGATCTAATTAGTTGAACTGCCATTTCTATTATTGAAGATCCTATTTGTTTCATTTTTACTAATTCTTTTACATATAATTTAAATATTCCTTCAATTTTTGTAAACTCCTTATTAAATATATCCAATTAAAATATTAATCGACCAGAAGAAGAATAGTTTCTTAATGAAATGATTTTTTAAATAGATCTTTAGAGTTTATATTGTTTTTATACTTCGAAAGAAATATTTCAAAAGACTGTTTACTTACAACTCCCTCGATAAATTATAAATATTATGAGCCAACCTACAGACAGGTCTCACGACGTAACTCTCCTTATAGGGCTCTGGTTATATGTAAAGCGTTAAAGTAAAGTAGCGCAACAAGAAATGTAAACAAAAAAAATGATGGACAAACCGTAGTTTATTTTTTTATCAATAGGTGCCGCTTATCCATTTAACATTTCATTCAAATGTTAAATGGATAAGCGGCACCTATTGTTAAAAAAATAAACTACGGTTTGTCCATATTTTTTTGTTTACATTTGTTATTATTTTGAAACAGCTGCTTCATCAAACACCCTCTAGCGCATATTAAAGAACTACGGTTGATCCATCTCCTTTTTGAAAAAAAAAAAGGTTTTGTCCTGGTAGCGTCACTTTACTTTAACGCTTTAGTTATATGATGCTCGGACTGCATAATGCTACACGGACTGTGCACTTAAAAATACGCTATACTACGAAAGGCCATAACAGAAGAAGAATAAATTATATATATGTACACATATTTAGACCAAGAGTTTTATTTAAGATGAATAAAATTTTAAAGCATTTAGTAGATATTCTTATATATAGAGTCGAGGAGAGCAGAGATCTTTTCTCATCGGAAATCCATTGTGAAAACGCTCGTACTTAACTTAATGGGCAACAAAAACAAAACATTCAGAATCCTTGGAAATCTATTTATACTTTCAAAAAATCTCCTCACTAGATATAGAACCCAAGATATGAGGTCACAAAGTTATGGGGATTTTTTTTCCGACGGCCCGGTATTTGTACATGTCAATAAGTATGAAATAACTAATATCAAAACTAAATATATATCAATTTATTTTTAATTATTAGTGGAAGACTGTAATTTTACAATTTTCTTTTCAACGCTATCATTACGACTGCTACCCCTCTTTTTGCTGGAATGAATGGCGTCATTTATCTCACTGACAAAATTTTAGACATACAATTAAAAAATCTGGAAAATATATCTGGTAAGAAATTTGAAAAAGAATGATTGTTCGTGCACTTCATCTCCAGGAGGTGATTATTCTCTTCCTTCTCCTCCAGTTGCTCCATCAGGGCTTCCACAAAGCTGTTCTTCGGATTCTTAAATCTTACAAACAGTTCCCTGATGGCTTTATTCTCCATGATTTGTTGATAGTATGTCTACGCTATCAGACAAGATGAAAAAACTGCGTCTGAGGGTGTAATGAGGCCTCCTCTTGTTACAAGGGAAATTAAACTGTCCTTTGTGGCCTTAATTCTGAAGTCATTCATCTCGTGATCGATATTTAAATCAAAAGTGATGCTTGGGATAGCTTTTCCCTCTGATATCATCTCCTTGCAAGCCTCGCATTTGGTAGAATTGGTCAACTTCCGAGCGGCATAGCCAGCAACATAGAAGACTGCACCCTCGTCTCCTTCGTTGGTGAGGCTGCCGCTGCCCCTATAGGCCTCCATGGCACCTAGGAGGGTATTGGTGTCACTTCTAATATGCTCATCAGAGGAGACGCACATGATATTTTTGGCTTCCTTTAAGGAAAAAGAGGAGAGCCTAATGAGGGAGTTAATCCTAATTTTTTTCTCCGCTTCCAAAATCTGACGGACGCTCACAAAGTAATTAGATCCTCCCATCATCCTGTAGTCCCCAAAGCGCTTCTCAATGGGGTCGGAGCAGATCTTGCCTGTTAAAACATAGTCCATTTTCTCCTCCTCGATAAGGTGGATGATTAGCTTTGACATAGCCTTACTAGTTTGGGTAGCGCACAAGAATGTCTCTTTACTTAAGCCTAGGGTCTTCTCCTCTTGCCATTTTTCAACCCACTCAGTGAAGTCGTCCAAAAACTTGAGCTGTGCTGCATCTCTTCCCCGAATCGGATCCTTCGACCAGTCTCTTTCTGATGCCGGTAATAGTGGTCTTCACGTTAAGAATATTAAACCAATTTCTTATTGTCTGAAGAAAGTGGGCTGTCCCAGCCCACTCTGGATGATCTAAGCTGTAGTATTGAAGTCCAGCGATAGTAGAAGGATGAAAAAAACGGTCTGCAAGCTCAACGTTCATACACTCGATTGGCCTTGGATTGAGAACTTTGGCTGTGAGTTTGTGAGCGACTTTGATAGGCTTCCCCAGCTCCAATTCGTATAATCGCTTAACATGATCGAAGCTGGCACTCATTCCTTCTCCTTGAAAGTCCGGACATTTAAAGTTTTTCCTCCTCATAAGGTTCGTGAAGAAATTCTTAAATAAATGAACCATGTCGAAGAGAAGGAACAAGGGTTGTCCACCATCCTCCTCATTTGATATTGAGACCTTTAGACGCCCATCACAAAGGATCTCTGAGTAGAATCTTCGGTTTACCGAATGTCCATCGCAGATTGATGCGCGTACTGAGAATCCAGCCTCTGCTGCGGCCTCTCGAGCAGTTTTGTGTAGCTGAGCTAATAGTTCTGCATTTAGCTTCACTACTGGATATAGGCCAACGATATCCTTGTATTTACCGCAAATACTTGTGATTAGGAAGGCCAAAACAGTCTTTGTCGGCTCCATCTCCTCATATCCAAAGAAGGCGCCGTTGGAATATTCGACTCTTTTTGCTGTAGCCACCTCATCCACTAATAGGGCAACAATTTTCTCACGTTCATCAAGCTTTCTGGCCCTCGCCTTCAGATACGCTTTGGTTCCTTCACTGACACCTCTCTCCACCGAGAACGCACTGCTCAAACGGCGAAGATGAGAACTACTTGGCAAGGTAAGGAAACCATCTCGGAGAATCATCCTGTAGAGTGATGGTGATGTATTTTCCCACAGACACGCCACTGCCAACAAAGTGGGAGAGTATCTCCTTGCATTTTCCTTCCGTGAGAGCAGATTGAGTTGCTCCATAATGAATGCGACCTTCTTTTTCGTGTCCTCGGAGCAGTCTTCACATTGATAAATTGTTTGAGCAAGGACTTGGTAGCACTCTTCAAAGGGATCGTTTTCGGTCTTTATAATCTTCTGATTGTTCCTTGCATAGGCAATAAGGTTAATCAGTTGCCCAGAGCTTGATAGCCTATCATCCTTGATGATGTGTGAAAAAGACCTCCGAGATAAGACTTTACGGCCAATCCACACTTGGAACGTGAGGTCGTTGAAAATCTCAATTGCGAAGATCAATTGAGGAGGGCTGTCATCCTCAGACAAGGCTAGCTGACAGATAAGGACAACGTTATCCTTCTTCGTCACAAGAACATCAGGGAAGCATGAGAGATCCAGACGCTCCATCATATCGTCCACTGAGAAGAAATTCTCTCCCTCAAGAAAGGCTTCAGCTTCCTTTTCGAGCCTCAGAAAGGTTTTTTCATGCCGAGTCTGACAACTGTTATCACTTCTTGGCTTGTGCTTAGGCTTTGAATAGTAAAATGGAAGGTTTGGGAAGAGAGTTGGGATAGCCTCCTTGACTAATAGCCGGGAGACGAGGGCGCTATTCATCCGCTTCCTCTTCCTCTGTGGATTGGAGTCCAAAGATTCTTTTTTGAAATCACTATCCACAAAGTGAAGGCTGCAGACAACCGAGTATTTACTCGGCTCAAAATTTTCCCTCGGTATGGCTGCCTTCCAGGCTTGCCTCAGGTCTGGGTCCGCAGGGAAGTGATGACAAGACACGCCGGGGTCCTTGTGGTTATTGTACCCGGTTTGGCATTGGGGAACACAACACTTATTCACCATGTTGGAAGAGTACTATGCCTGTAATTAATTAAAGTTACAATTAAAAACACAAGCCATTGCCTTTTGAAACAATTACCGAGGTTGTGGGTCGAAAAGAAAACGCCTAGGGACCACTTCACTCATCCAACGCCGAGTACTCACTGAACTCGCTTTTTCAAAGCTGTTATTGAATACAAGGTAGCACAATCGTGATCAAAAACATTCAGAGCACCTCCCATTTCGTGACGTGATAAGGATGATTTATTTACGTCAATAGAAGTTCCTAGATAAGATATTTACGTATTTACATATTATAATTTATAACTTATGACGTCAAAAAGAAATGCCCTTCGCGCGCGCTTAAAAAATCAGAATTGAACTGACTTGATATTATTTGCCTCCTTTTCTTCTTTTTTTTCTATCTTCCTACGTCTTCATTTCTTCGGCCTTTCGAGGTATGCTTCTAAAACAATATTTTTGAAGTGCACAGTCCGTGAAACATTATGCAGTCCGAGTATGATGTGACAAGAAGAGACATTTGTTTTCAAAGAATGATATGATTAACTCTAAATTGATGTGAGTAAAGTTTTAATTTGTAACATGAGGTCAACTGCTTCTTTCTATTACTCAATCTCATTTTCTATCAAATAATCACGTGTATTTTTTATATTATAGTTCATTTAATCGGTATATCAATTATACACCTAAACTGGAATAACGAATCGAGATCAATGATAAAATCTTTATACCAAAAAACTTAATATAATAAATAAATATTTATCTTTATATATATATATACTTTTAACTAAGGCGTGTTCAACTCACAATGTTGGGGCGCAGGTTCGAATCCCGAGAAGGGATGGTCATTTTTGGTCTACCTCATTGTTAAGATCCTAGTTTCGATACACTAATTTTTAATGCTATAATGCTTATTTATATCCTGTCGGATGCAATTATATCCAACCAAATATGCAAAAAACATCATTTTCGATAGAAACGGCAAATATTATACCAAAAATAGATTTACTCAATACAACATATTGCTGTGATAATATGATTTTTTTATTGTAGGTAGAAGATATAAAAAATGTAAGCATTGATCAGGCAGAATATTAAACTATTTAAACGTTTACTCCCCACATAAATGAGAGGGTTTTTAATATACATTTTGCCATTCATCCCGATTTATTTATCACAGCATATGAAAAAACAGTATTCCATAACAAGTATTCTATTGCATCAATATCAAAAATGTTTAATTGTTCGCATCAAGAAGGTTACCATGTCTATTAAACATACAATTTTTAAACATCATATATATATGTATATATATATATATATAAGTAAAAAGTTCCCAAATGCACATTTGGATGATTAATGAAATGAACTTTATTTCTGTTTGCAAATATTTATTTATGACAATGCATTTTTTTTAAAACTTAACGAACCCTAGATTGCCTATGCTGTAAAAAACATACATATAACCCCACGCTTTGGTAAACATGGGAACGGTAAACTAAGTAATACATTTGTTTACATTTATCTCTAGGACAACGTTCGAGGGAGACATTTACATTGTTGGTGAAAGCGTGGAGAAAGTTCATTTGATTGGTTTAATGAAAAAACTGTTGAGGGCCCTAAAATACCTTTATAAAATAAGTTTTTAGCCAACAAAAAGCTTTTGCAAGGCCTTTTCATGAGCGTATTTGAAAATGAACCGAGGAAGATTAAATAATTAATAATGATGAATGACAATGCGCCTTTTTTGTGTTGAAATAAATTAAGAATTAAATTATGTAAAGAATCAAACCATATATATATATATATATATATATATATATATATATATATATATATATATATATATATATATATATATATATATTTGAAATGCTATTTTATATATATTGCTTTATTTATACATTTTATTAAGATATTTCATATTTTAGTGTTCTTTTATTTTTGAATGGGTTATAGTAGGTATTTTTGGCCGTAACAGGAATAGCACCCCCCAGACAACACCCCCCGGACTAGCACCCCCCGACAATCACCCCCTGGACTAGCACCCCCGTGCCAATCACCCCCGGACATTTACCCCGTTAGTATATTTATTATCTCTTAAAGTCCATTATGAAGTTAACTATGTTTTCCAGCTATTAACAAAGGTGACTCACTGGTAAACCACTTTCTTGATCTCCTTTTCCGCTGCTTGCGAAGACTAATGGGGACTTAGTTATCTTTAAAAAATGCCGTTTTCGGGTGTGAAGAAATGAATATATAAATTGAGAATAAAATTTATATGTCAACTTATTTGAGTGTATGAGTTTTTGATCATAGTCTTAGATTTAGGACAAGTGGTTCCTTGATGAAATCTTAGAAATAGCTTAGGACCTACATGAGATAATAAGATATCTTGAGTTGATAGGTTACCAACTGTATGATTGTCTAGTTGTACATAAATATCCCATATATAAGGTCTAAGACACGAATTTGCAAATTTATGCCCTTTAATTTATACAGATTCCAATTCTAAAGGACTGGGACTGCATACTAACCAGTGACGTCATCTTTGTTAATAACTAGAATACTAGTTAACTTCATAAGTGGACTTTAAGAGATAAGAAATATTACTAACGGGGTAAATGTTCCGGGGGGTGATTGGCACGGGGGGTGCTAGTCCAGGGGGTGATTGTCGGGGGGTGCTAGTCCGGGGGGTGATTGTCTGGGGGGTGATTGCCCTAGAACCATTTTGGCCTACTTTGTAAGATGGAATTAATTTATCCACGTGGATATAAATAAGCAAACTAGCATAACATTTAATTCATTAACCTAGGTTACTTTACTTGAGGTTAAAACCAATCATTGACCTTCATATCTCAGAGGTCGAACTCGCGTCCTCAACATTGAGAACGCTTCAACTCTATATTAATGTACATTCTTAATAATATGTATTGTTTAGTTATATGTACAATATATACATTTAGTTAAGTATTAATTCAAAAGTAAACTGTGCAATTTGTACACATTATTTGTTTTAAATATATTACTTTGCGTAAAAACTTAATGAAGTACGTAAAATAATGACTCTTTTTATTTAGAAGCCCAATAATTTTTTATGACATAAAAATACTACATTACTAGATATTGGTTTAGGGCAGTTATCATATTGGCTCCTAGACTCTTGTTAGATAGCCATTTCTTAGACAAACATTTCATAAATGGACATTTCTTAGACGACACGGAGACTGTGTCCGTCTGAAAAGTGGTATGTCTAAGGAGTGTCCGTGTCTAAGAAATGTCCTTGTGTAAGAAGTGTATCTCTAAGATATGGCTGTCTTACAAAAGTCCAGTTACCATCATCATATTTCTATTATTCATGGGTCGTGTCATAATATGAAATAACGTATTATATTTAGTCATTTGTTATCAAATTATGGGCAAGAAATCCTAAGAGCCTTAATTAGGGATTTCATAAATCAACCCGGTTTTAAAAGCTGCTTGGTTATATTAAAACAACATATTCTATCATAAGTGGGAGAATATACATCGAAATCACTTGTTATATTTTGACAAACATAATTTTATATAATTTAATAAACAGAGAAAATATATAACAGAAAAACACCAACATTTTCTTCTTTTTAGGGACATTTGAGAGTAAATATATTATAAATATATGTTCTTAGTTTTTATAGCCTGTCAACTAGTTAAGCGTCTGAAAGTGTGAATGAACCCGGAAGATAAAGGTTTTCAAAAGTTCTTAAGCTACATATACATCTAAGCCATAACCAGTCAAGTAGTCCCTCACTTAGTCAGTCACGGATAAAGAAAAAAAACATTGGGGTGTAAGAGGATATTATGTCAAAATGATATATTTTCTACTCGAGACCTTATTTCAATTCATTGCCCCCGAAAGGAAAAAAAGAAAGAAAAAATAGACTTTATCCGATAGAAATTGTTTCAAGGTCAGGTGTGTAATAACGATTGGGAAAAATTGGGGGTTGACCTCTAGGTCGTCTTGAAGGAAAGGAGAAATAAAGCCATTCAGAAAATTAACCCCTCCGTTGGAATGAACCCTCTTTCTCTCTCTATATATATATTTATATATATGGTTAGGCAGAATTAGTGAAACATGAAAATGACGCAATACCTCCCGAAATGTTTAATTTAAAAGTATATTATTTGATAAATTTTGTTGGCAGAAACTGCATCAAAATATTTATTAGAAAATTATTTCACGTGTCCACCATTTGCTCGAACAACAGCCCTAAGTCTCTTGACCACACTACCTAGTGCAACTGTTACGTATAATCTCCCCGGGAATCTTGTTCCAGTCAGCCTCAGCTGCGGCCATCAGCTGGTTGGCCCTTGGCTTAGCATTGGCCTTCCTTTGCACCATATCCTAATTGGCAAAGGCAAGGGGGTTGTAATCACAGAGACAAAAAGATATAGTTTTCTGTGTGTTCACTATAAACAAGGTAATTGATACTACGTCATCGTAAACTGATCATAGAGATATAATATATCTCTATGATCAGCTCACGAGGACGTAGTATCAATTACTTTGTTAATAGTGGACACATAGAATACCTATAGCTGAACGATGTTTCTCTGCTATTGAAGGAATCAGCTCTCTATATCTTTATATCTCTATGGTTGTAATCAGTAATGAGAGAGGACAAGCTCCTTGCTCCAAAAGTGGTATATATACATATATATAAATGAATGTGTCAATGTATGTGCTTTTGCATGTGTGTATTATACTCTATGACAATTATATATAAAAAATGAGATCATTCATCATTATCACTTTTAAAGTAGAATGTCTATATTTCATAAAATATTAAGCTTTTATACATCAATTTAAGCCCGTCTGATATTAACGGGGGGAAATACATCAAATGATTATTTTATTGATTATAAACAAGGATTTAAATAAATTTATTTTTATACATAATTGATACTATAAAATATTTATCCTTAATTCATAAAATAAGTTATTTGATAAACCAAATAATATTTGGGAATTATAATGCATATATGTATATATACATTCAAACCATATATTAATAAAAAACGATACAAGAATTCATATAATAATTCACAATATATCTAATTGATTTTTTGACAAAGGATAAATTACAACTTATATTATTATTATTAATTAATGGGTAGGGAATATTTTGAGCAAGTTCTTCAGCCACTCTCATAAATATTCCAAGGGCTCTTTGGAGATCCTTTCGTACATATATTCGAAGAGTTCTTTTTTTACTCCTGGCAATCTGACGTCTTTACCATTTAAATGATTATTCGGAATTTTGAGTGTATTTTCGTTTGACGTTCTTTGAATATATATTCTTTGTTTAATATTCAATATTAGATAGATATATAAAATAAATATGCATTTAAAAGCAACATAAGCAACCAACTTTGTCATATTTAGACATATTACGTTAAATATTCATATATATATATGATAGCAAAAGGTTTGAAGTGTATTATATTTTATATAAATTAAATAAACATTCGCATAATATATATATATATATATATATATATATATATATATATATATATATATATATATAATATATATATATATATATATATATATGATTATATAAAATTAACTATAAAGTGATTTATGATGTTTAAGAGGCAATTCTAATAGGGAAGTGTACTTTGAGCGGTAGTAAAATACTTTTTAAATACTATGTTATATATATACGTGATATGACGTCACTCGCCCTATTTAATGATCTTTTTAATATATAAAGGCTCACTTTCTCATTACTTATTTCTGTCACTCTCTTTGTCCCCACAATTGAGAGCTTAACAAATACCCCTGATATTAAGTGCTACCAAGGTTGTTGCTTTGGTACTCATATTTTCGATGGCTGGGACTTTGACTAATGAATTGTCTGGGGTATCAAGGGATTAGAAAGCTAATGAGGGACAGGAGTATGAGCTATTATTTAGGCTTGATTAAATTCATCATTTTATGTCGAAGCTAAGGGAACGATTGAATAAGAAGCAATGAATACCATTTTTTTATTCATTGAATTATATACATTTGAAAGACACTTATTTAATAGGGGGGGGGGGGGGGGAGGGGGTCTTTGGATTGTCTTCGCTAAATATATTTTATCTATCTGTCATTTAATGACTCATAGATAGAGATGGAAAGTTGATGGATATTTTGGGCGTGTGAAAGGGAGAATGTCTGAAGGGTGCAATTGAGTTTAAGCTTCTTGTTATCACTATTCTCTTTCCTCTGAACGGAAGCAAAAACAGAGATTCAAATATAAAATAAATAACTTCTGTTCTGGCCGACTGGCCTGCTTCATAATGAAATAAATATTCCTCAAGAGAGGAGAGAGAATAGTGATACAAGGAGCTTGAGCTCAATTGCACCCTTCAGACATTCTTCCTTTCACACGCCCAAAATCTCCCTCGACTTTCCATCTCTACTGATAGAAAAAGTTGAATCACTGCAGGAGCTACGACGAAGCTTCAAGTTAAAGGCTAAAAAATGTTTTAACAGTATTAAATAAGTTATGGTCTGTTTTTGTAGTAAGAGTTCGAACCATGAACTGGACCGGTCCATCACTAGGAGGGAGTTTGTATATATATTTTGGCGGCATTATGAAGGAGTAAGAATATAGTTATTTAAGTGTTAACACGTCCGTAGTTTTATTATGCCTAAGATTGCGACACAGTTTTGGTTTCAAATCCACTGTCAATGAAATTTTGATGCTCATTGATCATAATAATGATGTTTAAGTTTTCGAATATACTGAGTAAGGGTCCCTAGAGATATCCTATATTGCGTCATCAATCTCACTCCCAATGGGGGTGCGTTAATAGTTCGAAGGATACATTTATAGATTATATGGAGCTGTTGTTTTTAACGTTCATCAACTTAGGATCAAATATTATTGAGCATAATTATATTTGGGGGGAACATAAAAATATTAGAACTGTGTAAGTATTTTGTGTTGTTTAAACACATTGTCAACGAGACATCAATCTTTGATAGGATTTTGACAATGAATTTGACATTCAGATTAATACATAAATTGTCCTATCTGTTCTAACCTTTGAGATCAGAAAAGGCATTACTGAGTTTATTTTTCAACTTATCCTCACATATCCAACCATAGAGATATAAGGATATAGAGAGCTTATTCCTTCAATAGCAGAGAAACATCGTCGTTCAGCTCTCGCCTGTGCCCAACATAAACAAAGTAATTTGTTCTACGTCATCGTAAAGTGATCAAAGATATAGAAAGATTTGTTTATATGTGGCACAATGACGTATGCCTCTAAAGAATCCAATAAGCTCTCCATATCTTTATATCTGTATGGATCCAACTCATCTAAGCACATAATAAATAAAAGGAACCACAATGGCTAAGTGTGTTAAGGCGTGTTCAACTCTTAATGTTGAGAGTGCAGGTACGACTCCCGAGAGGAGAATGTCATTTTGTTCAACTTAATTAATAAGATCCTAGGTTCGATAAATTAATTTTAACGCAATAATGCTTATTTATCGGATGCAATTCTATCGAACCAGGCAACAACAAAAAAAAACATTGTGGCTATGATTGAGATCATTGATATATGTTCAAAACACGTTCATTGGGGCTATAAATTTAAGGGCACTAAAGGTCTTAGTCATATAAAGTCTTGGGTTTTCCACACATTATTAATAAGACACTATGGTAAATATATGGCGAAATGGGGAGGATAATTAAAGAAATTGTAATTCTTTAAAGGCATTTCAATCCACGTCAGAGGCATATGGATAATATGGAGTGTCAAAATTCACCGCCAGTAGAATTTTCACCGACAAAGATCATAGTTTACAGGGCATACTGCACATTTGATATTATATTCTGGCAGACAAAATTATAGTTGGTCGGGGCAACAATTTCATCGTGAATGGCTATTCGGTTCGCCAGTTATTTTGTCCATTGCTAATAGTTTTGAGATGGATATACGCAACTTGCCCATTGAAAATCAGATTTTGACAGACAAAAATATAATATATCAGGGCTACAAATCCATTGTCCAAATAACCCTTTCCAGTTCCGCAGAGTTATAGTGTTTATGGGATTCAAGCCCATTGCCAATGAGGAGGAAACTAGGCGAGAGAGAGTTGTTGTAATTTTAGTTCTGCCAGATACAGTTGCAGTTGGAGATTCCATGTCTATTGCCAAGGGCTGAACTAGGCGATGGTCGTTGTTTCAGTTTCACAGCATACAGTTATACATATATATAGAATTTCAAACCCATCGCCAAGGGGTTACACTGTCAACAGTTGTGGCTTCAGTTCCGTGGGATACAGGTATATATGTAGTTTGTTATATATATATCAAGCCCATTGCCATTATAGTTGTGGTGTCAGGTCAACCAGTTACAGTTGTCTAGAAAATATGTACAAGAAAAAATGATCAAAGAAATGTATTTCATTGCAGTCTGTGAGGTTTGAAGGCGGCAAAAATGTATATTCACTTAATGATAATGACTTCTATTAAAATTGATCGTTGTTTATTACAATTATGGGGATAAATTGATGTTTAATACAAATATTGATTGGAAACATTAATACATATCTGTAATCCAATTAATTAACGTGAAATTAACTCACGTATATGTAATTCATTATATCTTGATTTTAACATTTTTTCTATTACAACTACTATTTCTTTTGACCTTTTTCCATTTATTCCCATATATTGTCAGATACAATTAAAGTTTAATCGGGATTTTAAAGAAATTTACAAAAATGTAGGGTTAGACTATGAACAACTTTGATATTGCATTCCTTATTAAAAATCCTCCTTAAAAACGGTAATGGCATCCCTTTTTCTATTTTGATCATTTTTTCCAGTACCATTATTTCCTTATATGGTCAGAGATTATTATTTTTTGAAGCGCGTATTTAATGGATTACACTGTTCACAGCTTTGTACTCCTTAGTTTCCTTCTGATAGAGAATCTCAGTGTTTTATAACCCCCATTTTCAAATGCGTCCATATTCATAGACTCGTCACGGTTTCTTGAGCAGCCCCGTCTAAGTATCCTCTCCTTCTTCAATCACAATGGAGGAGGATTCCTCCGTGTTGACCATAAGGGGACAATTGGACACTTCCAGACTGGCTTTCACTCCCTCACCCTCCACCTCAGAGGTCTTCCAGCAGAATAGGAAGAACATACAGAGGAAAGGGATGGAGACGTAGATTAGAATGATAAGGGAAAAGGCCGAGTCTGAGATCATGGGAAGCCCTCCGGGGCTGTGCCAATTGGGGACGCTGGCGTTGACAAAGGCTGAAAGAAATAAGAAAAAAAAGAACATTGAATAAACACTTATAAATTGGCACGTGCAGTGACGCTATGTGAATCAATGACGTCATCAATCCTGCTCCTGATGACATCAGTGTCTCATCCTTTCGCACGCGCCAATAGGGGACACTCATAGAGATATAAAGATATAGGGAGCTGATTCCCTTCAATAGCAGAGCAATAACGTTTTGTTGTTTCTGTGTGTTCAAAATAAACAAAGTAATTTATACTACGTCATCATAAGCTCATCATAGAGATAGAATCTATCTCTATGATCAGCTGACTATGACGTAGTACAAATTACTTTGTTTATAGTGGACACACAGAATACAGCTGAACGATGTGTCTCTGCAATTGAAGGGAATCAGCTCTCTATATCCTTATATCCCAATAGGGACACTAAATAAGAAATTAATAGGAAAAGAACATAGGGCAAAAAGGAAGGCGCGGCGTACAGTAAAGCTGTTTTAGAATCACTGACGCACACAGTCCGATTTACATACACGAAAGAACGTATAGTAAAAGTGTTGCATCCTCATAAAGGCGTAAAAGCATTACATTATCGTAGAAGCAAATACAGTAAACTTACATAATAATACACTAACAATATAAAATCTCATAAAAGTGAACATATTATTCATGCTTTTTTTTTATTTGAAACATTTTTAACCAACAAAATAATTATTTTTAAATAACTGCTTATGTAAGACATATGTAGAAAAATGGTTTAGTATATAAAATATTCCGAACAATGTTAAATATGGCTATAAAAATATTTTGAAATAAAATAAGATGTTTCTTAGGTAGTCTAAACGGACATATCTTAGACGTACATTTTTTAGACAGACACATCTGCGTTGGACACTTCTTAGACACAAACGCATCTTCGACACAAACACTTGGTAGAGAACCTTCTCTAAAATTCACCATAAATATATAAGACATATGTGGGTCCAGAAGGGCAGAAATTTCAATTGACGTCAAGTCTCTAATTTTATATATTTCCTTAATATTGTACATTTCTATTTATTTGGTAAACTACATAAATCGATTTTCTTAACTTATCACAATTTTGAAATATTGAAAAGAAAATTGTAAATCCCATACAGAAAATGGGATTAGAAAATTTATAGAAAATATCTTAATTCATATATAATTTGTTGATACCATGCAGATTCAGTAGCAAATTATCGTCACATATCTCCCACAGATTCGTCGATATATTAAAAATGAATTCCAAGAGATATGTTGACAATTTGATAAAGAGTTGATGAATTAATAATATAAAAATATCAACACTATTGCAAAAATAAGCTGTAAATTGATGTACTTCGATTTGCATTCTTAGTTCTAATTCAAAACTTTTGCCTTTCTACTTTTACAATACGTTTTCCCATTCTATTTCTTGCTGAACTTATGCATATTTAAAGATCTTATCATTCATATTTGAAAATATTTAATCCTATGTCATATCAAGCACATTTTAATCAACTATCTTGAATTTACATCAAAACGTGCCTTCCAGTTTTAATTGGATTCAAAAGATATATGTATACATAAGGATATGTCATTTCGTCATTCTTAATTTAATTATTTCATATAGAAGTTTGTACAAGACATTTTAGCATTAAATATAATTAAACTTTGTCTATATTTATTTTTTTGATATTCGATTTGTATAAGATATATATATACAGGGTGATTCACTTAAATTGAGACTCACATATTACAAACTACATACAATCTTTGTATTAAATTTTACACAAATAATTTTTAAACAAAAATGATAGCACAATGTGTAATTTACAAAATGTATTTCATTAAATTTTCACATATCCTTCTTTGGCCTTCACTACAGCTTTGAACCTCCTCACGGTGGAGGCAACACAGGCAGGAATCTCTTCTCAGCTCAGACCATGACTGAGGGTGGCTTTTGCCTTCTGAAGAGAGTCCTCAGCTGCACGGGGATGTCTTCCTTTTTTTCAAGATAAAACCCGGTCATTCTGACTGTTGTGGGTGGCAGAAGGCGGATGGATTAAATAGCAGAATTTACACATCTGTACAAGCATTTTAATGTCTAAATAAATAAAATTGAACAGAAATTAACGATTTTATGTGTATTTTAACTTGAGAGAAGAAAAACGCCAATTTTGATCTTACTATCCGGTATATATAAACATTGAAGTGAAAAATCCATAAACCAAAGTCACGACACAAAAAAAGGTCACAAACAAACCATTTATAAATAGATTACATATAATATAAAAGTAAATCACTTTATTGAGTATTTTAGTGAAACGAATAAAAGCAACATTAAAATACATATTACCAACTTATAATGATTAATATTTTTTATATATTTAAAAAAATAGAGTTTTTTATATTTTCTACAAAGAATCTTTGAATATTTTTATATGTTTCTTATATGATAAAAATGATAAACTTATAACCATATGTGTCATCATCGTAATTCACCAATTAGACGTATACTTTTTATTTGCTTCATTTTTTTTAATTTTACAATTGTCATAAACACCATAAAATCCGTTAACTAAAGTTAAGAGCTCGAACAAAAATGGTTTCCTGATGAAAAGTACATAGACATATTAAAAAATATATTGCTCTTTGTGCACTATTATGTAATTTTACTGTAATGCAATCCAATCAGCGAACAATGGTTAGCATTGTAATTAGCCTTGTCGTTGTATGTAGATGCTAAGAGGTACGTAAAAAGTCGAAGACTTTATAATGATTCATATTGGTTTCCTTTTAACGAAAAATATAAGAAGCATTGTTGTGTATTTACCAGAGCTCCGACTACCGATTATAAATCGATATTCGATACTACCGACGGTACATTTAAAATATCGAACCGATTTTACGAATTCGGTAGAAACTACCGAATACCGTACCGATTGTCAATCGGTTAATACTACTGGATATTTTAAAGTTTATGCTTTTTAGCATTTGTCTCTATTCTTTTGCATTCAATTTGACCATTTTCTTCCCTTAGCAGTTTATCTTACCAAGTTGTTATGAAAATAAAACATTTATATTTTGAATGAAATAAGTGTGTATTATTACAGTGTTGTTCCCTAACGCTCGTGCGAGTAATATATTACTTGTTATATTACTGCGACTAACTAGAGAGAACAAACATATTAGATATTACTTTCAAGTAATAACTAATATCCTAGTTACATATTACTTTCATGAAAAAAAATATTTGACAGGCATTTTGATGAAAAATTAATTAACTGTGAATGGTTGTGACGTCATCCATAAAAATGCAAACTAGGTTTGGTGAGGATTTTTACAAATCCTGTATGAATTGCCTTTACTTACTATTGTTTCAGAATGCTCCAAAAAGTAATATCTAATATATAGTAGAATATTTCTTATGAGAAGTAATAAATAATATTTTTTTTAATATTACTATGCAGTAAAAAGTAGTATATTACATACTACTTTCAAAATAATATTCGACCAACACTGATTATTTAGCATTTTACTGACCTAACATAGAAAGAGAAAAATACTGTCAGTTGGAAACATAGACAAATCCCTAGGACCAAAGAATGCAAGAGGAAACTATTATATTTTTCTATATTTTTAAATCATTTTGAGAACTAGTGATTGCAATTGAACCATATAATTACTCACAAAAAAAGGAAAGCATATCCCAACGAGAGATAAGGGAGTTCCTCAGGTCCACGACTCCCATGGAATAAGTAACACCTTATACAAGATGGTAACTCCATACTAATTTCTTCCAAGGGAATGGAAGAGCTCAAGTATGTAAACTGAAATATACTATTATGGCCTTACAATTAAAATGCGAATATTCATAATTTGAAATGGGTTTCTCGCAAAGTACTCTCTAACTTGATTTATATTTTTCTAGAAGGCTGTAGAACCGACACAGACTCTGCTAACATGTGCATCAGTTCTACATCGATAAAGTTGACCGACTGCGTTGCGATATATGTCCTGATTCCCAAAATGCATGCTCTAATGCCGATTCGGACAGCGAATTTGGATTTCACAATGTAGGCACTGCTGCTGTGAAGAGGGCATTAAAATCCCTCGCCCCTAAGCACTCTGCCGGCATTGACAAAATTCCTATCGTCGTATATCAGTCAGCCTGGACAGCATTAGCCCTTCCAATCGTTCACCTCATTAACACAATCATAACTTCTCAGATATGGCCAGACGAGTGGAGAACGGCAATCATAATCCCATTACTGAAAAAGGGCAAGCCGCGTAAAGAACCCTCTAGCTATAGACCTGTCTCACTCCTTTGTGCCATCTCAAAATTGACCGAGCGGGTACTTTATAATCAACTCGTGACCTACGTCGAAGCTTCTTGTAAACTCCCACAGGAACAACACGGCTTCAGAACTGGACGCAGTGTCGACACTGCCCTTGCAACTCTACTGTCCAACGCTGCTAAGGCTTGTGATCGTAAATAAAGGTATGCATTGCTGCCTTCGATTTTTCTGCGGCCTTTGACCTTTTAGAAGCAGATATACTTCTGGCCAAGCTCCAATGGATGGCGGGGCCCCACCAAAAAGCTGATGCTCAGCTACTTAAAAGGAGGGCGCAGCAGGTGAATTGGAACGGCCAACGGTCCAATTTCCTGAACATAAAGTACGGCGTCAGACAGGGTTCTGTGCTTGGCCCCCTACTTTTCATTCTTCTCACGGCTGACCTACCTGATTACCTCAGAGTAGCTGTCAATCCAGAAGCTCAGCTTGAGGTACTGCTATATGCCGACGATACTTCTATTGTCATCTCGGCTCCATCCTGGGACAGGTCGACTTCGCTATGAGCTCGGCATCGAAGGCCTTGGAGGCGTACTCTAATATGAATGGACTCCACCTAAACGTTGGGAAAACCCAAACGTTACGTCTGGGTGCTCCAGACACTCCTTCGACCGCTACACTCGACCTTTTGGGAGTAACTGTTAGCAGAAACCTGACATTTGGACCCCACCAAAAAAATTATTCAGAATGTCAGGAAACGAATCGGAGTCATCCGCCGGCTCTGCACTACGGTATCTCGAGGGCCACTACTGACCGAGATAGCTAGAGCCATAGTTATCGGGAAACTTCAGACGTCTGCTTGGGTGACTAGAAGTGCAAACTTCTCGTCTGCTGCTGAACCCCCTCACCCCCTACAATGGCAAAGACTAGCTCAGATGCGCAACTTGCCATCAACGATCTCGCACGTATCTTGCTGGGAGTTCAAAGAGCTGATCGGTTGCGTGTGGTTGACCTTCTCGACAGGTCACATCTCCATCTGTAAATGAGATCTTAGTGAAGCAGGCTGCCATATCTGCTTGGAAGGCTATGAATGTAGACAGTTGTCCCTTTGAGAGGATTCTTGAGGGCTTCGATGAGCGCACCCGTAGTGCTACAATATGCCTCAAGAAACCCGTTTCTACCAACTGTGTCGCTGCTGTTAACCTTTCAAAGGCCTGGAGCTTGTCACAGCCATTAAGAGAGGCATGCACCTTATCAAGTGCTCGGAGGGTAGCAAAGACAATGGCAGGGTTGTCTAGATCCATATAGCTCCTTAAGTTTAATGTATTTATGAATTGAAAAAATATTTACTTAATATGTATATATATTTTTTTTTTTGTTATTTTCTTTTGATTAATATTTTTTTATTATTGTATAATTATTTGTGTTGTATAATAAAGATACATGTTTTTTATATTAGTAGCCATGAAGGCTAGGGCTATAGTAGCTCTGTAATAAATCATACAACAACAACATATACCTTTTTATTAGCTCCAACCAGAACGGAGTGGGAAGAATTTATCCACCGGGACAATTATGCCCTCGCCGGCCTTATACAGGCCCCAATTTGCCATTGGGAGGCTGTCAACGGCCGGTTTATGTTTCTTGAGGCCAGCGGCCCACCGGGAATAGTCCCGGTACTCCCGCTGGCCACTCCGACCTGGTTCCAACACCTTTGTCGAAGTTATTTTTTTCACTCCAATTGAGATACCTCCAAATCATTGTTTTTTAATCGCTTCAAGACGAAAATCGTTTATTATCGCCCATTTTTTTTTTTCTTTGTCCTGCGGGAATAATCAGAATGGGGTAACAAATACGGCATATTATAGTTACAAACCATTTATTTTCCTTATCACCCATACATGATCGGTTCAGCTCCTGATAAGACTGCAATTATCGCTTATGTCAGAACTCGGCGTTTAATTAATAATGTAACTAATTTGTAACCTCAATATTTCATGCTTGAGGCTATTGGAATCCGAGGGATCCATTGGCACAGATTGTTAACCCCAATTTGGCACTGTTATAGTGTGAACAGTGAAACCCGAGTTCGAGTGACTAATTTTAGTGCTCTATGCTTTTTATATCCTGTCGGATGCTGCCATTCTATCGATCATATAGACACACAAAAAAGACACCTTGGATGTTAACTTTTATAATATTAAATAATAAAAAAATTAAATAAAGAAGTATATATTTTAACGATTTTCTTTTGGATATATGTTTACAATATTAAGTTGAAATGATTAGTAAAGGTGTCTTCTCATTTGTAAACCGCCAGAACCCAATAAACCTGAGGATTCATTGGTAATGGTTTTTTAGGCAATGGAACTTGTCAATTATTGGTGGGATGGGGTGTTTTTGGAAGTATGTTTTAATTGCTAGATGGCTTGTGAAACATAATAATATATTGTATTATTATATATGTATTTGAATAAGGGAAATTCTTGCTCAACCTAACTCTATATATTGTTCAATATACAATAATGTACTAAAGTCTTATATGAATTCTTTATGTATGAAAATCTTTTTTACTATTGTGTAATAATAAAGAATTTTTTTTTGCCAAATAATATTTTGTATCTACTCTAAATAAAATAAAAGGGGTGCGAATGCCGTGCGTGTGTAAGGCGTGTTCAACTCTCAATTGAGTGCAGGTTCGAATACTCCCGAGAGGGATGGTCATTTTTGGTCTATATCATTGATAAGATCCTAGGTTTGATGGACTAATTATAATGCTATAATGCTTATTTATATCCAGTCGGATACTGCAATTCTATCGAACCATATAAGCAAAATAATAATAATGATAATAATAATAATGGGACAAGTTTTTAGAAGTAGACGCAAATAGATATAAGAATATTTGCAAGGAACTTTATGCTCTTAATGTATATTTATTTGGTAACTACATAATACTTTTTAATCATTTTTTTCGGAGAGAAAAGGCATATTGTACAATTTTATATATGGATTCCAATAAGAATATACTGTAAAATAATGTGGTATTGCTTCAGCATACATAAAGAAAATATTCCAAGCACGTTCACTAGAATGTGGCTTAGAAAATTAATTTATTGCAATCCAAAATCCTTATCACATCAAGAGTTGGGGTTGGGATAGGACACAAATGTCCTGCAATTTTTGTTTTCCTCCGTCCGGCGAAATTCATAGGGCTACTTCCGGTCTCAAAACTTCCGGTGATTTATAAAACTTTCTTCAAAAAATGAATTTTGATACATGAGTAAAAAAATTGTAAAAATATTTTTAAATGTTCAATAAAAACGATTTGTAATTTTTTTTAAACGTTTTTTGGACAAGAGTTGTTGGCCGTACATGTAAACATAGTAGTAACAAGCACATAAAAACTACACTCAAAATGTTAATATTTCTATCGTTATCCATGACGACGTTATTCGAAGGACAAAGAACGTAAATACGCATTCAGAAGTTACGAAAATGTACTTTGTCTCATAAAACTTGACTATTACTTATTAGTTATGATCAGTTTTGTTCCCCTAACGCGCGTGCGAGTAATATATTACTTAAGTTATATTACTGCGACTAACTAGAGAGAACAAACATATTATATATACTTTTCAAGTAATAACTAATATGTAACATCCTAGGTACATATTACTTTCATGAAAAAAAATATTCGACAGGCTTTTGATGAAAATTAATGAACTGTGAATGTATTATGTGACGTCACCCATAAAAATACATACTAGAATTGGTGAGGATTTTGACAAATCCTGTTTGAATTGCCTTCTTACTATTGTTTCGGAATGCTCAAAAAAGTAATATCTAATATAAAGTAGATTATTTCTTTTGAGAAGTAATAACTAGACTTTAAAAAAATATTACTACGCAGTACAAAAGTAGTATATTGCATACTACTTTCAAAGTAATATTCCCCAACACTGGTAATGATTATACCTCATAATAGTTGCCCTTCTGAACATGACGTCAGGAAACATGACGTTACTGAATATTTTTTATTTGGAAATCCTTGCGATATACCCTTGAATACTCTACAGTTTAATAAATTACTACTTCTACATCAAATATCAACATTCAAAATGAAGGAAAACATTTTCAATAAAGAGCATACTGATTGGTTTAAATCAATGGCTACGAAATTAAGAAAAATGGGAAATGGCTAGAATCCTTCCTACGACGACACCAAATACCCCGCAAAAAATAGCAAATTTTGGTTGTCATCAAAGAGCATTCAAAGAAGATGAATATACAAAATGATATAGTGATAAGCTTGCTGACGAGTTTTTGGAAAAATGGTGGATCTTTTTTTGACATTGCTCTATGATAATTAGTTTTTTTATTCGCAAAATTGCCTTAGTGACTCCTTCACAAAGATACCACAAGAAGAATTTCACTTCTACAAGGATAAAACTAGGATAAAAAAGAATGCTAGTCGAATCAGTTTGAATGACAAACAATAGTCAGTTCCTATAACTAGGGGCTGGCAAAAAATATTCGTATAAAAATCTGGAATCAAAACACGTTTTTATTCATGATTTGCGTATTTAGCAATTTATACAGTTTATTATCATATTTAACTATATCCTACATTTTTCACCCATATTTAACTCATTTTAGCCTCGCTGTTTCACAAATGTAGGGAAGATTCGCGACAGTCCGACCACATTCCACCATTGGTGAAGCCCACTTGCGTCTCAGAGGTTAAAAATGTATATTTGTTGAGGAATCTCCAAGAGGAAGAAGGACCTGGCATGCCTTCCGGCCTGGCTCCCCTTGTTCCAGAGCCGGTGTTTAGCCAGGTAGTGAACCTGGTTAGAGGCTGCACCTTTTACTACCAGCACCTACTTCAACGGCATAAAAGAAGTTGTGGGCGACTTCAGTGAAGCAGACATTGATATCATTAAGGCCAAGGAGCTCCTCAACATGGACGAACTGTCCTGCCCAACTGACCGCTATACAAGGCCTAACTTCACAGGACTGGTGGCTGCCATTGCTGCACTTGAAGAAAGGCTTCCTCAGAGCGCCTTGAAATCGTAGAGAATTATGAGGAGCAGAGAATTGAAGGTGAATGCCTTTGCCTCCAAGCCGGACCGGGCTCTAAAGAAGAACCCTGGCTTTGTTATCATGGAAAAATTGTTTGAATTCTCAATGGGTCCTCCACTGACCTCCATTGTCTAGCACCAAAT
>CP045908.1:155703-187225 GCA_013387185.1 Caligus rogercresseyi
GAATGAATGAACTTTTGCTTAAAATTGCCTAAATGACCTTTAATTTCATTGAACTAGAGAACAAAAAGGCATGCACAAGCACTTTGAAAAATTTACCCTTAACGTAAATTAGGCTAAAACCCCTGAGTGACCGGAGCCGCATGCCCCTGAAAAGCCACGTGATGGGACGTTTCAAATCCCTTGAATCCATCGCCAAAGAACGGAAAGAGAGGGTCGGTCTGATTGCTGTGGAACTGAAAGCTTTATGGAGGACGACATTGAACTTCCCGCCTGTATCAGATCAAGCCATCCGTGCAAAACTAGAAAGCTCCTGCAAGAGTATGACCATTGCAGGAAAAGCAAAACTTTGATTCATTGAATGAACTGTTCGATGTGACCAAGGTGAAAGCCAAGGCTTTGCAAAGAGGATAAGAACCTCTACGAACTGCAAATGCAGAGCAAAGGCCAGGTCGGTTATTCTACTGGCAAACGTGCCAGTGCCCAGACCATCCACCCATCCAAGCGAAGGAATACATTGGAAGTGGATGTGTCCAATTCAGCAACTGAGTCCGCTCAGTAGCATTAGATTCTTCTGAAACAGGTACGGACTCATGTACACTAGTGAAGACAGTTCTATGGAGATGAGGCTGCACCATCAACAAGCACAAGGAAGTATAACCCCACTGGTGTTGCAAGGCGACTTGTTACAAGCTCAAAGCTATCGACCCACAAGCAGCAAAGGTATGCCGTCAGCTTTCAGGTGAGGGCATCGAGATCCGGACCCCAAGTCAGCCAGGAATCCACAAAGCTCTCTACAGGAGAGCTGCTGAAGTGAAGCAGCACTTGGTTAGCACACTTCATCAGGAGAAGTGGAGCTTGCACTTCGATGGTAAAAAAATCAATGGCATTGAACACCAAGCAGTGGTCCTAAAAATGAAGCAAAGGAAATCAAATTGACTGTGCTTCAATTGAAGGACGGTACAGCTGCAACCATTGCAAAAGGCTCCAGGATGTCTTGCAGGAGTTCAACTTGTGGGGATCAATTCTGATGATAATTGCCGACACGACAAGCGTCAACACCGGGAAGAAGTCTGGTGTTGTCATTCGGCTGCAGCAGATGTTTGAAAAGAATGGGAGCCCCAGACCCAAGTTTATCAGTTGTCAGCACCATGTGCTCGATCGCATCCTCCGTATTGTCATGGACGATGAGCTCCATGACTCACCAAATCCCCAGATATTGAGTACTTCTTTGTGAAGGACTTGGTGCGCAAGTATGACCAATTGAAGGCAGCTTTCAGCAATGGAAAAGCTGAGATCAAGGAAACAGGCGGTTGGAGAGACGACATGAATTTCTGTATCACCTTACTCGTGTCTTCCGACACTTCACTGAGAAAGATGAGGTCCCTTTTGTTAACTTTCAGCAGATTCCTAACATCAGCAATGCACGCTGGAACTCTCGTGCCATTCTAGCCCCCTTGCATTCATTCTGATGCCTGAAACTCGAACCAGGCTGCGTAAAATCTGTTCATTTATTTCTTACCCATGGGCCGGCCATTGGTTTAGCAACCAATTGTTCCGCGATGAGGATTTCGAAGAACTATCATCTGCTCTGGATGGATACCCAAAAGGTCTCAAATGCTTAGAAACCCACTGGAAAAGAGATGAATCGCCCATCAATATTGCCCGAAGCAACCAATGCTGCGAGCGAGCGATCAAAGTTATGCAGGACTTGGACGAGTCCTGCCGCAACAACGACAACCTCCCCTTGAGATTCGTTCTTTCCAATGACATTAATGTGACCAATTGACTTGACCAATTGTTTTCTGTCCCTTTATACTGCTATACAATAGTATCATATCATCTTCTTTAAAGTTTTTGTTTAAACTGGAATATGTTTCATTTGACTTCAAGAACTGGTCAAAAAGCTCTTAATTAAATTATTCAAAATTCTACTGCGTACACCTCTTCCATATTTTAGGGACTCATGATATTTTTTTTTATTATGGTTTAGGATATTTGTATAAAAACCTTTTGTACAGAAATTTCTGATAACGATTTTTTGTAAAGGATTTTTTTCCCCACTATAATTTTTTGCCAACCCACACTTTTGTTTAAAATGCATATGTTAATGGGTACGGTTACTTCGATCTCGCTAACTGAGCTAGAAACAAAGAGAAAACCACCACTCAACACGGCCATCGTGCTACATTCCTCACAAACCTCTCTATTATTGTACTATTATAGAAGAGAAGGAAAAAAGTATTCGTCATCCAGAGTGCTCCTGCCTTGTTCTTATTATTGTTATTGTTTTATTGATCATCATTGCTTGGGATCAAATGTCTCGAATGTGAGTGGACGAGTGGCATGATTCCAGTCATTATATTTGCCCCGTCACGTCTCATCCTCCTCCTCAATATCGGAGGAAGAGACGAGACTTTTGGGAGCTCCTTCATCATGTGGTCGCTCCTAGCACTGACTCGGCTCATGAATATTTTCAACGGACTCGCAGATCCAGATCCTCTATAAGTACAATAATAGAGAGGTTTGTGAGGAATGTTAGCACGATGGCCGTGTTGAAGTGTGGTTTCTCTTTGTTTCTAGCTCAGGTAGGAGATCAAAGTACCGTACCCTATTAATAGAAGCTACTGACTTTTTGGTGAAACATTCATTCAAAGTAGGTGCGTTAAATTGTGTATTGTTTGTATTTAATTGATCGCTAAAGTTTGATTTAATCAGGCTTGTTGTCGAGTGTTTTTCTGATCGGCGATCAATAGCGATATTTTGATCGCTGATCGGAGTATCGCAAAAGGTCCTGATCTTTATATCTTTTGATCGTAAGAAAATCACTAAAAAATAGCGATCCGATCAATTTGTATAAATACGTATAAAGAAAAATGTTTGTAATAAGGATTTGAGACAAACCTTACATTTCTTAAAACTTAACTAGCTGTCACATTGACCAAAATTCATTACAACAACACAGAAAACACAAAATACAGACTAATAATAATGGAAAAAGCCAGTGTGTGCTGTCCTGGTATATTTTTTGTCCTAAAATACAGACAGGCGACTATGTAGAAGTCATTGTTTTGGAGCTCATGCTATGGGAAACATTTATTCTGGTATCTCCTGTCTTAAATATGCAGACATATGTCATTGTGGAGCCAGAGTGTTGGAGCTCATAGGCTATGAGAAACTATCATTCTGATATTTTTGTCCTTAAATATACATACAGGCGCCTCTGAGAAGTCGTTATTTTGGGAGCTCATAGGCTATGGGAAACAATCATTCCAGTTGCATATAAAGATGAATACTTATGAAGGTTTGACTGTATATACATTTTAATTTTTACTTAGAATTAGTATTACATGGTTTACTGTAATTCCTTCGTGAGTAATTTTAGCGTGCACTCTTCCATTGCAAGTCTTTTCATTGCACGCGTTTCCTTCGTTCTCTTATTCTTCGCAGGGTAATATTAGCGTTCTTCTTTTCATTGTGGGTAATTTCTTCTTCGCAGAGTAATTCTTCGCAGAGTAATTACTTCGCAGTAATTTCTTCGCAGCGTAATTTCTTCGCAAGTAATTTCTTCGCAAGAATTTCTTCGCAGGGAATTTCTTCGCAAGTTTTCATTTTTGTGAAGGATTTAGTCACACTGTGGTTTCTATATGCATATATTTGATTGTTTTTTGTATGCCATCATGCAATGCTTATTCGTTCTGGTTTTAACCTATTTAGCCTATGCATTAGGCATATCAAGGGTTCCTATATGGATCCATTTTTTTGCATTAAGCCGAGTATGAAATGATTGTTTTCTTCCCAAGTATTTTTTTTCGTTTACCAGAATCATTTCGACGATTTTTGACAGGAGCTTTGTATAGAATTGTACAATACTTGGATCATAATGAAAACTAAATTTCAAGTACATTGGAGTATATTGGATATTAGGATATACAATAGAAATTAGTAGCTTTGTGCTACATAATAAGCGTGAAAATAGACCAATAACAATAATATAATAACATAATAATAAGCTCAGGACTTGTTATGTTATGCGGAGAAGGAGGCCTCCTTCCGACGAAGGATTCTCAATTACGGACTTCCCGGATCATCTTTGCTGGACGAACATTCCTACGGTCTTTCACTGGAGAACCTCCCCTCTCCCCTGGCTACACTATCATTGATGCCATCGTCCCACATTACTCCGGATTGCTACGGTCTGGATCCCTAAGCACTCTCGGGATCCATACAGTTTTTCGTATGTTAGGGCACTTATTCCACGACTGATCGCCACGAGAGTCCTATCAGAAGGAAGCAGGCCTTAAATACACACGATGTAGAGAGCTCACGGAAAAGGGCTGCACTTTGAATGTGAACGGAGTTCATTGGCCTCAACATAGTTTGCATCATTACACACTCTTATTTAAAGTTGTGTTTTTTATCTCTATTTGTTACTCTCTTTGCATCCTTGTCTCGAAGAACTAAATAACTAAGTTAATTTGATCTCCACATTGCTTCGTATTTCTATTGAGATCCATGGTCAATAATATCATTTGACCCCTTGATATGCCTATGCATAGGCTAAAATAGGTTTAAAACCAGAACGAATAAGCATTGCATTGATGTCACAAAAAACATTCATAGATATGCATATAGAAACACAGTTGTGACTAAATCCTTCACAAAGTGACAACTTGCGAAGAAATTACCCTGCGAAGAATTACTTGCGAAGAAATTTACTTGCGAAGAAATTACTTGCGAGAAATATACACTCTGCGAAAATACTTGCGAAGTAATTACTCTGCGAAGAAATTACTATGCGAAGAAATTACCCACAATGAAGAAAAAACGCTAATATTACCCTGCGAAGAATAAGAGAACGAAGGAAACGCGTGCAATGAAAGACTTGCAATGGAAGAGTGCACGCTAAAATTACTCACGAGGAATTACTGTGCACCGTATTACATAGGTAATTTTTTTGTTGATCGCAATAAATTGATCGGATCACTGATCGAAAATCCCTGATCGTTAGATCGCTATATCGCAAAGAATTTCTGATCGCTATTTTTGATCGGATCGCTATTTTTTCCTGATCGCTCACAAGCCTGATTTTAATTGATTAACATTAGTTTTATTTGATTGAATTAATTAATATTTATAGTATTCCTGCTTCTAATTCTGATTAATTTTAATTATCATTTAAAAAGAAATATTAATACACCGCCTATCTATTTAATAAACCTAATATATATGTCTCATATTAATACTTAAATACAAGGATTCATTTTTTTAACGTGTAAAGTTTTTGTTGAGATCTTTTGTCCATAAAAGGTAGATTTCATTATTAAAGTTGAAAATATTACTTATTCATACATGCACGACTTACGGAGTAGAAAAGAAGATGATTAAGCAATATCCAGTTATGTTCTATTCACTTTTTCACATTATTTACTTTATTTTTTACAATTACATTACCCGAGATTTATGACTTTTATTATTTTTTTATACCTACCCTCATATATTCATCTTATTATAAGCAGGAAATTAGGAATCTGGTAAATACACTTTCTGGCATAAACGACCTTTAAACAAGAACGCATATACGCGATTTGGCCTTTTTTGCATATTTATTGCATACTTTGAACAAATTCTGAGATATATATATATAATATATATATTATATATATATATTATATATATATATAGATTTAAAAATTCTACTCCAGAATTTTGAAGAGAGAGACATTGGAGCTCAAAGATGATCCCAAATTGCCGTTACTTTTCTCGTGCGCTCCAATTACCTCTGTGGACTGCGAAAGGGTCTCTCAAACTAAGTCTCTTTTGTCTGACCAGCGAACCATCCTGACAGAGAGGCATGTAAAAGATATGCTCACTTTTCGTAGAAAAATGATTACAGACACAATTTTTATTTATTTAGAATATACATTATTTTTCGCATAAAGGGCTTTTTGTTGCTCATTTAACCTTTTTTTCGCATATTTATCGCATATTTCGTCATTTTTCCCCGCATATTCCTGGCATATAGGGCATTGTTTTGTTCCAATTCCTACAGCCCTGATTATAAGCGATAATTATTGAAGAAAATAGGGGATATTTTCTCAAATCACGCTATGTTTACAATTTAGGTTGTGATGGACGTCTCACACAGGCTGCCAACTTGCTTCCTGGAAGAGTATTAATATAGCCAACCTATTAAAGAAAAGGAAAGAAATAGAGAAAGAAAGAAGAGGAAAGAGGATTGACGTCACAAATCAACTATCGACCTTTAGAATCCCTATTGTTACCCCTATGAATAAACTGATTATTCTATATTAAAAATTCTATTATGAGATTTATTTAAAATACACGTAGCTCAATCCTTTATTGATTTATAAGTTATGAAAAGAAGAACAATGCTCAAAAGGGCTCGGAGAATGAACAACATAGGGATACGTTCGATAGTTGATTTGTGACGGGCATCCCTCTTCGTCTTCTTTTTCCTTTTCTTTAATAGGCTGGCTATATAATACTCTTCCATGAATGCATTGGCAGCCTGTGTGAGACGTCATCACAACACCTAAATTATGTAAACCTAAGTGATTTGAGAAAATATCCCGAAAAATAATTCTTCGATTCTTCATATTATATAAATGAAAATTGAAATATTCATTGTACAATATAATTGATTTTGTTTGTAAATCCTCTCAATAATTAATTATAACGATATTTTAGAAATATCTCGAGCTACCACGGCAGATGAGGTCGTAGCAATGACGACTGAGAGCACGCCTGGGATTCATTAAGCTGAAGTTATCAATGTAACATACCTTGTATTCTATAGCCATGGTTCAAGTTTGAAACAAAAACGGATTAAATAACATATTTAATTATTTCAGAAAATAAAATATAATAAGTGGAATAACATTTCCATAACTTGGACAGCCAATTGATATTTTGTACTTTAGGAAAGCGATGTATATGTAGAGTTACCAATAAAAAGATTTCTGCTAGTAGTAATTTTAGTAGTATTTTGATAAAAGCATATATGTGCATTTTACAATCGATCTGACGCGGTAAATTTGAAAGTGAGCGCTAAGTTTTAATATTATTATTTTATATTTACTTTTTAACTTCCTTATTTATGTAGTCACTAGATCTATAATGTACTTAAGCACGCAGCCCGGATTGTATGATCCTGATAAATGACGCTACACACGATCTCTGTAACACACGAATATTATACTATTATCATAAGCAAAACATTGATTAATAAGCGCCTGGTGTAAATATAAACATAAGCTACACCCAGGTGCCAAAGTTTCAATAATATAGCAATCATGCGCTAGACAAAACCTGTTATTTTTTTTTTCTATTGATAAATTGACTACTGTATGTTCCTTTTCTGGCAACATAATTTTGCTATTTATGTCAATTAGATACTTAAAGTCAGGGTTGTTTGATTTTTTTTATTTAAATCAGATTCTTTGATTTTAATTGTTAACCATATTTTTTGGACAAAAATTTTTTTTCAATGTGTAAATTTTGTCCATACTTTAAATTGTAACTTTTTAAAACATGCCCAATATACATATAGCCTACCTATACTCAGGGGACTTTAAATGCTGTCTTTGATTAATTCTAGTTGCCTTACTTAATGATTTAATTTAATAAAGAATACAAAGGAGTAAACAATAAAATTACAGAACTTCAAAGGCCTTGTAATGAGTCATACTCGCTAATCAAGTGACAGTTCGAAATCCAAGCGAGGATCGAAGACTCATGACAATTTTTACCTTAAAAAATTACTGGGTGGAGCTGCCAACGGCTGATCAAAGATGACTACAAGAGGGTCAATCTCGAATCTAGGACGCGCCAGGTACGCTTGGAAAGGAGGCGCAAGACAATCGGACAATTGATAACTCGTTCCTGTCATTGTCAAATTTAATTTAGTTTACTTTTTCATTCATATTGTACAAGCAGAATAGAAGCCAATTGTTAATTATGTTAATCAAATCTTAAGCTAATTAGAAGACTTAGAAGAGCAAGAAGACTGACAATTAATAACTCGTTCCTGTAATTGTCAAATTAAACTGCGTTAACTTTTCCATTTACATTGTACAAGTAATAAACAATTAATTTGATAAAACATGACTTGATTTTAATCATTGATTATAAAATGTCTTTGGAAAAAAAACTTAATTTAGATCGCAATCCAAATTGCTTGATTTAAATCAAATAATCCTAACTCAAAGCTTAATATGATATATTATATGATATAGTCTGAGGCTATAGATATAATGAAAAAGGCCACTGCCCTACTATTAAGAAGACAGACATGAAATGTTTTGTTTCTGTCATTGAGAATTAGAAGCATAAAATTAAATATCAATTTAATTTATTGAAAAAAACATGAATTGATTTAAATCAATGATTTTAATTGGAAATCCACTTGATTTAAATCGCGATTTAAATCAATGATTTAAATCGGCCTGATTTAAATCAAACAACCCTGCTTAAAGTATTACATATTGCAAGGAATTAAGTGAATAAATCCCAATAAGTGTCCTTCGGAGTATATTTTAAAAATAGTATTTAGTGAGTTTCTTCACTCCGACTCGATATTAACTCTTCCAACAGCCTCGAGTGACTGATATGATACTTTGTAGCCAGTATGCCAACTGTTCCTTATTTTCTTTCTCTTTAACATATCACGTTTCAAAAAAAAAATAGCACTTGTATTTTATCCTTACTCAGAACAGTACAAATAGCGCTCACCATGTACAAATTAAAGGAAAATCATCTTATAATCGGCAGTCAACACTTAATCAAGTATGTACCGCAGATACATAGAATCCTTTCTTAATCAAAAAAATTATTTCCTCCCCAGTCGCTCTATAAGAACAACGATATGTTAACACATACCACCATAACATATAGGTCCATCGAGTGGCTATGGAAGGTGAAAGTACGTAAGAGCCTTAAGTGTTGATACGCATTTCAAAAACTGAATAAAAAGCAAAGATTTTTTAAACATAAATCAATGTTTTTTGTTATTCCTACTACGATATCCAATATTATTTATTAAAATACTTGATTAGAAGTATATTTCATATTATTTGGACAGTAATCCCCTTCAATGCCATCTCCACTTATTGATTAGGATAAGCTCTTATATACTTATCTCTATGATTGTTCCGTCATCATAAAGGATGAACCATAGAGATATTAGACATAGAAAGCTTATTGGATCCTTCATAGAAATAAGTCATTGTGTCCAGAATATAGCTGAACGATTTTCATCTGCTATCGAAGGTAATAACCTCTATATCTTTATATATCTATGGATTCTTCAGAGAAATACGTCTTTGTGTTCCAATACAGCTGAAAGATGTTTTCTGCTATTGGATGGAATAAGCTTTGTATTTCTATATATCTTTATGGGAGGACCACATTGAGAAATAAATAAAAAAAAGGATTAATATATAACGTAGCATCTATATTTAAGTGTGGCCTCAAGGTATTATATTTAGCATTACAATAAGTCATTATTAATATTAATATATATATAAGCCCCAAGGGGGGGAGCGGACTTAACAAATTTTGGAGAAAGGCAAGGGGTGCCGTCATCGTCGTCGTCAACTATCAAAACTTGGATTCAACTTTTTTTATTCGCTGTGACTACTACTGCTGCACCTTGACAAGAAAAATAGTGATAGTTGAGAGACTTCAAAAAAATATAATAGAGTATATATATTTATATTATAAAGGGGGATATATTATATATTTACATACTTAAATTTTGAATATTAATATCATATAAGCTGCGTAGTCGATACACATCATGATACAATCAGAATGAATTTTACACTGGTGTGTGGTTAAAGCACGAAGGATTTCTTTTTATTAGTAGTGTGCTAGCTCCGTAATGTGATCCGGTTTCTCTCCTGCGGCATATTTATTCCACATGAGCTTGAAGGTCCTTTCCAGATTGGAGGCATAGGTCTTAACGTTGAAGACAGGCTCTCCATACGGGCCTTCCAAACTTGGCTCGAATTCCTCGGAGGCTAAAAAAAGATAAGATAAGTTAGTACACGTACACAGCATTAAAAACGGGATTTAAAAATACTAAAATTACAATTTATTGCTATCGCAAATTCACCATGCACATATTTTTTAATTGGATAACACTGTTCACATTATCTTTGTTAACGTCCAACAGTCAGATGATCATACAAATTAACATTATTTTTTCTTGAGCAAGAGCAATGCTTTTTTCAATTAATATTAATAAGTGGAGTAGGAGTCACTTCAAAGATTCGCCAATGACGTCATGGATGGAGACCAATAAAGAAAAAGCATTTAGTATTATAAGGATGGTATTTTCTCTGAATTGATGATGTTCAACAGCTGTGATACTTTGTAGCATAATACCAATCGTGATCCAAAAATTACCACTTTTTCTCTATCCTATTCATCCCAATATCTAAAGAGGATACTTCTCTCATCATATAATGCAAATGTTTTCTTTCACTTTAAGAAATTACTTTTGTCAATTCAACTCTGTATGTTGTTACAAAGTCGTCTATAGTACCCGCACAATGGAATCTTAAAAAAGTGGCCACTATATTGAAGATTTAAAATACTCAGTTTAACTGTGGGAGAAATTTGGGCGGCCGCTGTATACAGGTGTCACATAGTTCAATAGTGGGTTGACTGAATAATTTACGCAATATTTAATGATCCCATTTCTTAAATCACAAGTCTTTATCCGTTCCGAGCTTAATAGCAATATTCTCAAACTCCTTCCGATCCTTAGCAATAAGTTCTGGACATCCCAGAGCCATAAGCTGCGAGGAAGCCACACGTGAGGCAAGTGTCTCTCCTGGGAGCGTCACCATGGCGTCCCCGCCACAGCACATCCATCCCCGTGGTGTGACCATTGCAGAGCGGCGTGTCTAGACATACATCCGCTAGCTGCCCTCTCCGCACATGTTCTTCCTTGGCTGCAACATTGGAGAAAATGATGGCACCGCTCGGAGGCCCATTTGCTGAGCAGCCACTTGGAGGTTCGTCTCCCCCACCTGAGGGAACCGCAGAAGCCAGAGCACAGAGTGTGGCACGGCATTGAGAATGGCGACCCACATCTTGAGCGTGGGGGGATCGATCTTATAGAGCTGGTTGAAGTTGCAAAAGACGATGCCGTCTAGGGGGAGGCCATACTGCTGCCGGGAAGTGATGAGGATGCTCTCGGGTACTTCTTCTCCGGTGGCTGTCTTGGCGGAGAGGAGATTTGTCGTCACGCCGTTTTGAATGGTTAGCCCGTTGACAGAGGTTTGGACCTGCCCGTTTTGAATCATGCTGTCGATGGCCATGGTAGTGGGAAGCTCAGCAACTGCCACTTTGACCTCTACGACCTCTTGATTATTCTCTCCCCTGCAATCCCCGATAAACAAGCTTGAACCACGCTGGTCTTTTCAAGTAGATCCGTTTTGTCCAGGGTGTTAATGACGGCCACAGTGTCGGAGAGGTCATCTGAGGAGGACTTTTTCACTCCCGCCATAATGATCCTCTCTGTGAGGTGTGGAAACATTTGCATGTGATCCCCAATGAAGAAAGAGTCCGGCATGTAGACAAGTTTTTCAGAGTACTGTGAGGATAGCTCCAGCGGTGATGTCTGCTTGTCTGTGAGGAGATAGTCCATGAAGGGGGCTCCGCTGGTTCCGGGGTATCCCAGCCACATGACTTGAAGGGGTGCAGGGCGGAGGGCAAAGATTTCGTTGCGGGCGCCCTTGGTGTAGCCGTTCATGTTGATGAGGATGTGAATGCCGTCGGCATGGATGCGATCCGCGGCTTTGCCGTTGCAGGGGACCTGAGAGAGGTCGATGAGTGGTCTGCACCCGCACTGATCTTCTGACGGAACTTGGTATTGTCGTCTGCAGCAAGGCTGTAACAAGAGAGGGAGGAATAGTGTTAATATTATTCGAAGAAAGAGGAATGCCTGATACTAAAGATAAAGGATAAAAGTTCAGTTCTTCTTAGAGGTTTGAAATTGCAGCAGCAAGTGGTTACTTCGGGGTACTTTTCATCATGGTATATTTATAATAGTAAGTAGTAGTAGTGGTGACATGGATGAAGGGAGAAGTAACGAAACTCTAAACAAATTGACAATAAAAACGTGGACTACATTACAAAGTTGTATTATGTCGTTACACTATTCAGTTATGTTTCATTTGTTATTGAAGGCTTCTGGAAATTTGAACATTACATCAATATTAAAACAGCATCATATTGGAAAATATTCTTATAATGCTCGACATTTTACATCAAGTTTTTGAATTGTTAATATAAATATTTAATGACTGAAATTTTACTGAAAATTGTAAATATTATTATCAAAGAATATATCGAGAATTTTTTAAATCTTGTGAATCAAAAAATATAAGATTGAATCGGCTAAATATTTTTGCCTATTTGATTCAATAGAGTCGCACGCAGTATCCTTATGGAACAAAATAAATATAACCAAGAATAATATAATATGGGTCATCAATTAGTTATTTCCCCTCCTTCATCCAGCAACTTTTTTTAAAATTCACCTATAGCAGAATATTTCCACATTGTCTCTGTTGTGTAGCCCAGGGATGGACTGCATGAGATGACTCGTGGGATGATTCCCAAAGTCAGAGGACACATATCCAATCTTGAGCCGCTTCATGGGCTCACTGCTGAACTTATAGGGCTGTTTGTGTAGGACCGCAATTTTCTCCAGGCAGAGCTGGGCATGTCTGCTCGCAATGGCCTTTCGGTAGGAATGATTTAAGGATAGAGCATGGAGTGATGGGGGTGCACGGAAGGGAGACGGTTCTTATCCAGTTGCTCGGCCACGATGGCAACAAGGTTCTTCTGACGGGCAGCGTAGTCCGTCCAGTCACAAACAATCTTATAGAAAAAGAAAGAAAATGATCATTTAGTAAAGGGGATCATGGGGGAGAGTCTCGGCTATAGTTATTGGGATAATGGGTCAGGTCTTCTTAGAGGTAATACCATGCTTCATGGGCGTAAGCGGTAAAAAGGGTTCATCACAAGTGGATGTGCACAATATGAGCCATGATTAATAGAATATAAAAATAATGAATAAGGAAATGTATTATTTAAGAATAACGGAACTTATTATTTTTTTGTTATGTTCACAATTTCTCATTGAAGTCATATTTTTGTACATAAGTAGTATTTCAAATTGTATGATCAATTACGAAGATCATCTGCCGCCGTATTATTATATTACCTACTGAATCAGTTTTTAATTACATAAAATAAATAGAATGATATTATATAAAGTGTATTTATAATATATAAAAAACATGTTAATATCAAAAATTATAATCAAAGAATGTAATTCATCATCACTTAAAGGATAATAATGAAAGAAAAAATAGTTATTCTTAGTTATCTTTTATTCAAGACTATCTTATTTAATTAGGCTTTTTGGCAGTAGTCAATACAATACAAAGCTACTTTCTTTCCTTGGTTTTGAATATTGACAGAAATAGAAAATAATGCTATGATCCTTCAGAAGCATTATTATTTCTTTTGACAAAATATATATGGGACTTGAAAGACAAAATATTTCAGAAAATTGTTTTCTGAACCAATTTGCTTCAAAATATTCTTTTAAAACACGGGAATGACTGCACACATCCAATAAATAATAAGAATAGAAGATACCAATAACTTACTTGTAGGCAATGAGCTAGATTGCAGTAGGCATCTGGGAAGTTGGCTTGAGTTTAAGAGCAGTCCTATATGACTGAATTGCTTCTGGGATATTTCCTGAGTCCTAAAAATGTTAAAAAGAAGTTTCATTATGAGGCAAGAATAGTAGTACATGTAAAATAATGTGTGAAGTATTAAAAGTCTAGTAAATTAACCCCCAGTTCAAAAATGGATATTATTTTCATTTATTATGTTATTACCTTATGAACGGATGCCAGATTGGAATGTGCATCTGCAAAGGCGGGATTGATTTGAATGGCTCTGGTATAGCATTGTAGTGCCCTTGGACGTCGTGCATTTCCTTGAGCGTGTTCCCCATGTTGGAGTAAGCATCCGCGAATGCGGGCTGTATCCGAATGGCTTCCTTATAGTGCATAAGAGCCTCATTCAGCTTCCCTTGTTGCTGAAGAATAGAGGCGAGGTTGGAGTGTGCGGCGGCAAACTCTGGGAAGACTTCCAGGGCCTTGAGGTAGAGCCGCGTGGCCTCTTCGATGAAGCCTTGCTCCCGCTTGATGTTGGCGAGGTTGTTGAGGGAGTCTGCGTGGGTGGGGCTCAGGCGAAGGGCTGTATTATAGCACTCCTCGGCCTCAAAGACCTGGCCCTTCTCCTTCAGGGCGTTGGCAAGGTTGCAATAGGCATCAGGGAAGTTGGGCTGAAGATCGATAGCACGACGGTAGGTGTCAATGGCCAAGTCAATCAAACTAAGGAAGATAAATATAGAGTTAATGAAATTGTTTTTCAAGATAAAACACATATGAAGAAATGCCTTGAACAGGTAGATTTGATGTGTTTTTCTGTAGTAAAAATATGTTTAAGTGACCAGTTAATCAAACAAATAAAGAGATATAAAAAATAATAAACATGTGAGGGATGATTTGTGAAAGATGCCATAACACTAATTGATTTTGGGCGAAAAGTCAAACAATATAGTCTAACTTTAATTAATTCATATAAATTTAATAATCATATATTAATTGGCCATCCCTCCATAAGCATTTGTATTTGCTAAATGATGTATAAAACGATATTGGTTCAAGAAGATAAAAAATACACTTTTCCGTAAAAGGCATAGCTAACTTGCAAGATATATTTTAAAGTTAGGAAAATAATTAAATAGACAAATCATTAATATCATATTAGGATGGAGGTAATTCTATCGAACCCGTTCAATACAATGAGCATTCAAGATATGTCAAGATGCCTTCATTTCTCAACTTAATGCCATGTACACTAAAGGTAACTCATCTTGTTAACGAAAGGAATATTTGCCGTTTTGCATTGCTCCGAAAAATATCGCGATTATCGCGTTAAGTAAATATGATATAACTCACCCCTGTTCATAGTAGACACAAGCAAGATTACCATGGACAACGGCATGGTTGGGGCTCAAATTAAGAGCACGTAGATAAGCGGCAACGGCCCTAAAAATAAAAGAATAAAACACAATAAATCCCGATGAACACATATCCATGGTTAACAAATAAACCTACCTATCAAAGATTCTAGCTTCCTTCAAAACATTCCCTAGATTTATGTAAGCATCCAGGAAGTTAGGATCCAAGGCAACGGCCTTTTCAAAGTGATGAATGGCAAGCCAAATCTCTCCTTGAGCATTGAACACGCAGCCCAGATTGCTCCAGGCCACAGCAAAGTCTGGACGTGTCTCAATGGATTTTAAGTAGCATGCCTAATGAGTGGAGAAAAGGGGATCATCACACAACGAATGTGGATAAGAGAGAGAGAGAGAAATGAAATTAGACGAGTGACATGGAAGGATTCATAAATATATAATGGGGGAGGGTGATCGCGATAGTAGGCAATGGGTGGGCGAGAGTTATTCCTCATACCCAATAAGACTACAGCGTGAGAACGTATTCAAGAAGGAACACCCCCCACCACCACCTTTGCAGCAAATAATAATAGGGAGGTGAAGAATATTTTTATTTAAAGAAAAGAGCCGAAGGAGAGTTATTCAATAAGAACTCATACAAGTGCAGGGAGCTTTGTAATAAAGCAAACTGCAAGTGTTTAAACCGCTTCGGAAACGAGGAATGCCTCTATAATATATTAATTTTAGTGATATATATATTAAGCTTAAGGAACACGACGATGTAGTGATATTGGAGTTCGCATGCGCACGTTTTGTTGTCAACAATGCACATTAGAGTGTGACATTTTAATGACAAAGTAGGAGTAAGAGATTCGCTTTGCGCGGGGAATACAGTTGTAGTTTAGCGTATGTCTATATTTCGCTGGACACACATAATATTTCGCGCGTATTACTTGACAGGAAAGTCGTGTACTCAAGTACTCCAAATGGATTGATTGTAGGCAGTAGTAGTAGTAGTTTGTTGATGAAGATGAGGGATGTTGCTGCTGCTGCAGCTGCTGCACCTGAAGGAAAGAGTAATTCCCTCATCACACAAGCACCGCGATATGACTCATCATTAATCAATTCATCATCAACTCCGTAGGAAAGGGCCCAAAGCTCCTGCTGCTGTCTCTTTCTATCATTTTTTTTTTACCTGGACAAAACAAACTTGTGGCCCGGATGATCTCTGCTCGGAGGATGATCTCCAAAGCTCTTGATGTTTCTGTAGGGTTGTAACATCTATATTATTCAAATCAAAGGGAAGAAAAAAATAAATAGAGTAATTAGTGACGACTTTTGGATCATTATGATACAGTATGTTGTGTTTAATATAAAAGTGTATAAGTAACACACAGGGTATTAAGAGTTATTTAGATTACACGAGAGAGAGAGAGGGAGAGCGTGGATGGAATGTGAAGTTAGCGGAGGTGCCCCTACAGAAAAGAAGGGAAGACGACTCCCTAGAATGAGAGATATAGGAACAAGGACTATGTGTAGGCTTATATACTATAATATGATCTATTGCTATCTAGACCTTCGTTATTCACAATTAAAGCAGTCGGCCCTCGCATCTTCGCCCCTCGACATCTCGCAGTTACTACGCGACGATGGCTTGGCTCACGTTTTTTGGCAGTAGGTTTAAACCCTGGTGGATGTCAAATCTCTCTAAATTTCAATATAAATAAACATCGCGACCCTCATATATATCGCGGTAGTCGCGTGTAGTGGATCCGGGCCGTCGCGACTTTGCGAGGGACGACTGTAAAAAGGACTTTCTGGTTTCTGGTCAATTAATTAAGATATTTTTGTGCAATCAAATAAAATTTTAAACAGAAGATCAAAATAATCGCCCACATTAAATAAGTTGTTATTGTAAGATCACTGCAAAATATAAAATATTAAGTTTTACCCACAACAACTATATAAGGAATATACAGCATTTGTATGTGAGGGAGCTTTATTGTCTCCATGTTTAAATAGAATGTTAAACCCTTGTATTGGAACATGGATAACTAACAATTCAGCTAACAATAGCTCCTATAAAGTGATGATTTGCACTATTTAAAGCTTGTGAGTATATTTCATAACCATATTATGTTAGCCTTATCCCTTATTATATCTCACTCTCCAAGGAATAGCAGCCCTACATTTCTCAACTTCGAAAAGGACTGTAATTTTTCTTAAGGAATTTACTCATCATTTGAATGAAAGGAAGGAGTTGAAGCAAGAAGTACAACAAATTAATGTAAGTATCAATATGAACGAGATCGAAGCAGGAGTAGTAGTAGTAGTAATAAGAAGTGTGGAGGAAGGAGGAGAGAATAAGGACAGAGAAGAATATGATGGAGAGTTGGAACTGAAGGAAACCCCTCCACAAACGGAGCAGCACACTACGCTGATGATTCCTAAAGCGTCCCCATGGAATGAGAGGTAGACATAGTCGATGATTTGCTGCTGTTTTCCTTGGGCGATGAACCACCTACCTATAGTAGTAGTAATGTAATGCGCGCACATGTTATAAAACAAAAAAGAAAGTTTCGCAT
The DNA here is from genome assembly GCA_013387185.1 of Caligus rogercresseyi. NCBI lineage: Eukaryota > Metazoa > Arthropoda > Copepoda > Siphonostomatoida > Caligidae > Caligus > Caligus rogercresseyi. Next base: position 173,368 of record CP045908.1, read on the forward strand.
GCGAACGTGGATGTTCCAAATGAGGTGTTGTTGTATAACTTGAGGGCTTTCCGGAATGAAGGAAGGAGGATTAGGCAGGCTAATCCCCCCGTTTTTTATCCGGAAATCCCTCACCCGACCAAACCTGAATCATCCCAATGGATAACCTCTTTAGGAGGAGGGGGAGGTGATTATTAATTGAATTAACCCATTACACTTTGTCCATGATGTATTTTGAAAGAGGTTAAATACTTGATATACAAGAAGTCTTTATTATTGAAGTAGGTAAAACTGTTGAATGTAAAAACATACATTACTTTTATTTAAGTACATATTAAAAGAAATGATATTTTGTATATCCATGACTTCTATTGATCCTGTGAAGAAGTTGTTATAAATCTATATTTTAAACTTTAAGTTATTCAATGACAAACAAAAATATATATAAATAAAAATGAGGTTATGATTCGTAATTGAAGTTGTATATATATTTAGTTTTTAAAATAATTGAAAATTCATGTTACGTGCATTAATCTTTAAAGGATTCTGTAAAAACAGACTGTTAGACGTCAACACTAATTTATATTCTAAGGTTTATCTTAATTCATCATTAAGACAAAGCAGAATATTTACTGAATATATTGCTTATAATGTGGTATGTTGAAGTAAAATATTGATAAATAAATATAGCTGTAGAGGAATTGTTTTCATTTTCAAGATTATACAAAAGTACAACAATTTGTTATCATTAAAGATAATTCTTAGACATTCAAAACTTCGCGCACTTCTGTACTTCAAAAATACAATCCATGGAAAATGATAAGGGTTAATATATGCAGATAAAGACAGTTCGCCCCTCCTCAGAGTAATACATTATCCATATAGTTATTGTCATTCACGAGGGCATTTATAAAAGAAAACGCTGAGGTGTGTGCAAGAGAGAGGCGTCTAACCTCTCCTACTCATCATCATCATCACATGAACCGTTTTCTTTTAAGCCAGTCGTGGCTCAAATATGAGACGCATGAGTCGCAAAAAGCGCAGTTCGCGCAAGCAGCAATTAACGTCGTCGTTTTTAATTCCCTAATCTGCTGCTGCTACTACTTCGAACTCTCATTAGAAACCTTTGATGATATATATTTAATTTGCTTGGGAGAGAAAAAAAGGAAGATACACACAGAGATGGACAGCCGTAAAATGAAATTGTTCATGCATGGGGGAACATTTTTTACAACGTCATGAATAAGTCATCGTTGAAGCAAATGTAAATAGTTTGAAAAGACTTTAATTTCTGATACAACAATCAAGAGGTAAAGAATAACTTGGCCGTAAGAAGCAATCGAGCAGCCGGTTATGATATCCGTAGATGATATTTTCTAGGATGTCAAGAATAGGGAAAACATGTATTTGCACCATTTCTTTCAAGATATATAATATCAGTACAGCTATATTAAATAGAGTACATAGATATATTTTAAAAAAGGAGTTAAAATAGATTAAAAAATTACAGATAAAACTGATGAAAAAACATGTGATTGAATTGTTATCAATATTTAACGACGGTCACGACGTAATGTGAAGGAAATGTGAGCAAATGAAGTATTTTTCAACATCTTTGATTTAGCATAGCTTCCGTAACAAATATATTCCCTCAAGCTTCTCAGCAAGAGTGCAAATAACATTCAGCACTAGCTGTTTTTAATGAGTATTGTGATGACTCATCACTGGTGACGCGCGATTTACACAGTTTATATTTTGAACTGTCCATCTCTTATGGATTACACAGGATATGCAGGCCGATAACAATAAAGGTTTCTAATGATCGTCAAATCAATGCTTACAATAATTGTTTAAAATAAATATTTAAAAAATTTGCATTTTAATATTTTGCTTCAATGATTTACAATTAAAATGATTGAAATTAAGCTTTTATTAAAAAGACAAGAAATTCAAATCATTTTCTGACAATTAGTATAAAAATTTAGCAGGGAAACTTATGTTTTACTTTAATGAAACATAGTGAGATTGAAAATTGTTTTTTAAAGAGAAGTCTTGATTTGTTCTTATGATAAAATATATTTGCGTGATTTCCCCCCTTCGTGGACAAGTTAAGAGGAAAAAAGGACAGGAACAAGGATATCCTGGAGGATATAGACGTACCTTGGCTTCGTCCAAGCGCCCGAGAGCTTTTAACAAGTTCCCTAGATCGCTTCTTACGCAGTATAGGTCCTGAAAGAAGAAAAAGAGATATAAATAATAAAAATGTCAAATACTTAGTTTGTTTATTCATAGCGAATGAAGATTTTCACAATATACAACTACTTTTTAAGCCAAGAAATGAGAAAATGATGTTCATCTATGAAATTTCAATCATCTAGTATTATTGGTATACCCAATAAATGTTGAAAACATTACCAAAAAAAAGTAAATATCCGTCCATGACAATGTAATAATGTATATTAAATATCTTAAAAGCCGAGGGTGGCCTTAATCAAAGTTCTTTACTACTTCTTTTACCGAGACATATAAACCATGGGAACATATATGTTCAAAGCAAAATAGGAGTAACACTTTAAGTAGTATATTAAAACAAATTATGCTTCGTCAAATCAATGTATAATATCTATATAAAAATTAGTATTCAAATTTGCTATATAATGATAAACCTTTTTCAATCTGCTTTCTTATATATGATCGAATAGGAGGAAAAGTTCATAATCATGGAACCTAAGAAGTACACATTTTCTGACATTTGAACAATGTACATTGTCAACAACTTGCGTAAAAATAGTATAAAGAAGTAGTCAATATAATTAGCGTACTTTTACTCCTCAGTAGAGAGCAATATAATGATATGAAAGATTAGAGAGAGAGGGATATTAATTTGACGAGCACAAGTGATGATGACGTGTATGTCGTCCTAAGCAGGCCTAGTCCGAAAAACATCTGTGTCAAGTCCATAATTACAACATAAATAGGACGGACATACACACACACATAGTCCAACTATTCTCTAACTCTCAAAAAATATATATAACTTTGAGGGAGATACGTTAAGGAAATTAAAGGAGGATAATTAAGTAAACAACTCTCTGCAAAGGTAATTGAGAGCAGAAATAAATGTAGTTTTTAATTACTGATTTTTTAATCCCTTGTGATTCTATAAACATTGACAAATATATATTTAATATATTTTTAAACACAGAACGTTTCTTTATACGTGAAGGAAATACATTTATCCTTAAAATAAAGAAGATCGACTCCTTCCTTTCATTAAACGGGTACAAAACCAAAACTTAATATCATAAACCATTATATGAGGATGATAATGATTTTACATTTCGACGCTGCTTTTCTACTTGGTTCAACAATCTTGAACATTTAGAGTCATGACTTATTTAGAAAACGATATCATCCATTAGTTAAAGGGTTTCTTTTACTCTTTGACACATGGATATGATACAAGCGTTCGCTTATCTCGACGATATTTTACTTATTTATTAAAAATAAATCAACATTTTCTAAGAATATTAATGTTCGTAAAGAAATAAAACGATCAAACGATAAAAATTGAAATATTGTAATATGTAAGATAAGGTGTTAAATTCATATCATTATATAACTGTAGGAGTCTAAAGCCGTCATATAGATAACTACTGCTATCATTGAGACTTATAAAGCTGTGTAAAATGACCAGGATATTTATATAATATTCATTTATGCTAATAAAATTTATGTAAGTTTTTTATTACAGATTACTGACACACTGAATGATTTGACAAGGAAGACTGGATTTACATATTTGCATATCAACGTCTATTAAAATAATAGAACGTGTTGTGAAGTTCTCTTATGTAATAGCTTTAAATTGTGTATTAGTTCATTTGATTCTTACCCATATTATTGTAGCAATTTTTTAAATACCCTCAATAATTGAAATATATATTACTAACAATCATTACTCAGAGGCTTCTCAAAATATTTGAACCACTAACTAGAGCAGGAATGGGCAAACTTTTTGACTTGCGGGCCTAAATGTCAGCACTGCATCTATGTGAAACGCGGTATTGTATGGACAAGACGTAATGAATGATTTGTGCAACATTATTATATTATTTACTTGACAAGCTCAGCGGGCCCGATTAAATTGTCTAACGGGCTGTATACGGCCCGCGGACCTTAGTTTGCCCATGTCTGGCCTAGAGTCGAAGGCTAATTAGGAACTAAATAACATAACAGAGTATACTGCCAAGTAACAAAGGATACATAAAAATATATAGAGATTGTTACATATTAATGAAGCAATTAATTAAGATAATTAAATTCGATTTTGGATTATTGAGTATGTTGACATGATGTATAGACATGGACATCAAATAATTCCATAAATTGTATCAGATGCAATCTGAAGGAGGATTAATCAAGAGGAGAAAGTAAAAATAAGATGAATTATTAATCGTCAGTCTTGGAATATTTTGTTTAAATAATCACTGAGTAATCTGAGCGTTTTTACGAAAGAATATTTGTATGCAAACATCAAAGTTGAGATATTCAAGGACTTTTTTCATTCTTAAAATTGGAGTATTTCTCCGTAAAGACAGAAACATTAATTAATTATAAAAGAAATAAGAATAAATTATCGACAACATTAATACACATATTTATATAACAAAAAATGTTATATATTATTCTATTAATGCGTAATTGACATATATTCATAAGACAAAGCTTTGTCATGTAAGCCATTTGAGCAGGCTAAATACAAAGTTAACGTAAATACTCATGACTATTCGAGTAAAAGGCAAAAGTAATGGGCACAACTACTAATGACTACAATTTACAAAAAAAAATTATATTTATGGCTTAGTAAAACAGGTTAGATGCAGTTAGTTGCAACTGCAAACTTGCAACAACAAAAATAATCGCTTGCAAGTGATGTAATATAAAGTAATTTTCATATCAATACTGATATTAATGATTTATATCTAAGTCCATTATTTTTCCCATTTCTAATATATATTCAGCACTTGTATAAAAGGCAAATACTGACATTTCGACAGTTGACATGTCCAATGATGTAAATGAGAGGATTAGAATGATGAAAATCATTCACAAAACTTAATGAATTATACAGGGCAAAAGTTATATTCCTCCATTTAATGAAGAGAGAATTGAATCATTTGTATACTTTAAAATGTTCAATATTGCAAAACATCAACTGTTAAGATCCTCTCAGCATGAAAAACTTCACCTTGACCTCCTCCATCCTTTTGCAAGTACTCTTTACTTATATCATATGATACTAACACGTTAATGAGACTACAAAACAAGGTAGAGATAAATAGAAACGTGAGCAAATATCATAGAGATATAAAGAGCTAATTCCCTCCAATAGCAGAGAAACATTGTCGTTCAGCTCTATTCGGGACACAATGACGTATTTCTCTAAAGAATCCAATAGGCTCTCTATGTCTTTATATCGCTATGACAAATATACAGTGACGTCATTGAAGTACTTCTTCACAAGATAAGAAGAAGGTAGCTAAGAATGCTCAACTATTTATTCAAAGAATAAAATTGTGGAAAGGCTTGAAACGATCGACTCATGGAATGAGACCGATCGGGATTAACGCCTTCCCGTCTTTACTCTAACCCGAGAAGATTAGATCATTCGCAGATGGTAAAAGCCGCGTGTCTTGCCCAGATCAGGGGTACAGAATTCCTAGTCCATTCAATGACGTAGAGTATATTTATATAGAGCATATTCTACTCTCCATTCCTTCATGAAGAGTCGCATAGTTACTTGTTACACATAAATGTATAAATGAAAATCAATGTAATATATATATAACCCATGTTGGGATGTGCCCAAAACCTTTCATACAATAAGTCGACCCTTCGATATGTATTTAAGTCTTCCGTTTCTAAATGTTTTACAGATGGAAAAGTAATATTTATGGCAAAAATGACGGTACTTTGACTTTTCATAAGGAAAATGAGGTTTTCAAATCAAAGAGATTCACTCACTTCATTCTATATCAAACTCCATAGGCTACATTTGAACTTTTAGCCCTTCAAGGAGCCTGGTATGTGGAGTGTCTCTTTGAAATGGGGGAGGGAGTTCACATATTACAGTTACATATTACAGAAGATATTTCCTATTTGAAGCATTTCTACCCGACTAACATTGATGGATGTATGGATGTATGTATGATTAGAGGACACTCAAGACTGTCAAGATGTTATCTCTTGTGAGTATTCTTACGGGATTGTATTGTAGAGCCGAGACATAGGCCTGTACGGCTCCTTCCATGTCCGAGGCCGCCACAAGTGCAGCTGCGAGGTTTATATATCCATCGATAAAGTCCGGCTTGAGTCGAACAGCATGTCGGTAGTTCTCCAGAGCCTCCTGAAGCTGAGAGCGTTCCTTGTAGACATTCCTAGATTGGAGTAGGCCTCCGCCAAGAGGGGATTCTGCTTAATGGCCAGGGAGCTGAAGTGTGCGGACTTGTCATAGGCACGACACTGGAAATGGATGGAAGACAGCAGAAGAAGGACTCCGGTATTGGAGGGATCCTGACGCCAGAGCTGCATGCAGTGCTTCTCCGCATTCTCGTAGTCACCCGCCTGATACTCAGAGTGGGCCAACTCCGCCAGACCTAACAAAGAGAAAAACGAAGCGTCAAATGGGCTCTCAAGAGAGACAGGACATTGAGGAGGACTTACTCGACACGGAGATCCCAAGCCCACCGTTGCTCCCAGAGTTCACGCCGTTCTGAGGCATTCCGGAACTTGATCTCCAGAACGTGTTTCTGTCAGCCCCAATTCAATTCGATTCGCCCTGATACTCCTAAGAGAGAACGAAGTGAAGTCACAGTGAAGAACAGCGAAGACAATTGGGCTCACTCAAACAACTTTGTCACGAATAAAGAGAGAGAGAGAAAAAGAGAGAGAGAGAAAGAAAAAAGAAAGAAAGAAGGCATCCTATTGGCTGCTTTACTTTCTTGGCGTGCTTCTGGCATCCCTCTCCTTCGCAACACGAGCAGCGAGGAAAATATAGAAGAAGCAGAAGTTCACCTCGAATTCTGAGCAAAAAAAAAAAGGTAAAAAAGCCTCGGGGCGGGTCTTTTTTTATTTCTTTGTGAGCCCCTTTGTTGTATATAGAGAGAGGAAACGGAGCTAGCAGTAGCAGCTAGAAAGTCCGACGCTTTTTTTCACACGTGCAAACCTTCCTTTTATTTGGTGTGTGTTTTTGTAGTCACCATGATCTCCATAATAATAATAATAAAAGTGGAGCTAGGATTTTCAACGCACGCTGCAAAATAAACAATAAAAAAGAGGAAAGAAGAAAGAATGAGACTCTATGACGGCCAACTGCCTTATCTTGGCCGTGGGCCAATGCCATTGACTGGCTAGCGACCATGATGATGGCAGGCAGGGTGTCTTTCTACTTTCCTTAGGGGGACACACAGGCTCCATTTTGGAGTACCTTAGCGACTCATCCTGCGTCGAATCGCTTATGTAACCACGAGGTTGATTTAGTTATGATAGAAACGAGATTCTTATAGCTCCCGTTCTTACTATGAGCAAATAGAAGACATTCACTATGTTTTACCGAATTCATGTCCTATTTTATGAGTAGCGTAGCTCTACATTTGTATTCACCGATGAGAATGATGCGTTCATTGTTAGCACAGGTGACTTAGTACGATTTGATTCGTCTGCCGAAGTCATACCAACATACTTACTACAAAAAGGGTAGAGGGGGAACTGAATGCAGTATTTTTACTGCTGTGAGGATCAATACAGTAAATATTGTAAATGAAGTAATTAAAAAAAGGATGTTTGATTCCTTTTTTAGTGAAGACTTAAATTAAGCCTAGATTTATAATTAATGACTAATAATTAGCTTTGTGAAGGCCCTTCCTGTTCTAATTCTCTCATTTTTTTATTATGTCAACTGTCTTTAGGGTTGCCAATCGTCCTTGAAATACGGAATCATCCCGTATTTGGAAACAAAAGTACGGCTTCCGTATTGATTTGTAACGGGACGCAATGTGTCCCGTATTACCGCTTTGTGGAGAGGATCTTCTCTCTCATGAATGCTAAATGGTCCGACGTGAGGAACAAATGTTCCACTGCACTCATCAAGGCAGAGCTCATTGTCAGCCTCAACTATGGCATGCCTTGCTCAGAGTTCTACTCTGCAGCCCTAAAGAATAAAAGGCTTCTAGCTGCTGCAAGAAGCCAAAAGAAATACAAATGAAGCAGCAGCAACATTAAGAATAAAGAATGAAGAAAAAATGCACAACCACTTTGTGTTCCCGTGGTCCATTATCTTGTAATTGTTGTGTTTTGTGTTCAAATAAATTGTGTAAACTGTGGAATGTCTCCCTTACATTATTTGCCCTAAAATTGGTCAAAATGCAGGAAATTACCCCCTGAACCCCGCTTCATATTTTTTCGCGCCGCCCACAAATGAGGTGTCCCTTATTTTTCCCCCTGAGAGTTGGCAACCCTAACTGTCTTGCTTCCGTAATTTATCAACACTCAATATACATATTTATTACTCTATACGTCCTGCTCCAAACAGGCTTTTAAAACAGTGAATTAAAATTAACAAACATCAAACGAAAAAAAAAATGAATGTTCGTAAGCCCTCCTCATGATTTTTTATTCAGAGTCCTTAATATAATATATGTTATGTATTATAAACAATTAAATTTCGTCTATATTTTTAATTATGTAGGTGAAAGATAGCTTATGAATTATTGTTACTAATTGCTTTAAACTATCCGCAGTATAATTATGATTTGTTTGTATATTTAGAGATCTGATTTAAAATATGGAATAGTTATTGTACTATTGTGTGCAATTTATTTAATTGTGATTAAAGATGTTTTAATAATCGTTGACTGGAATAATAAGGATATATTGTATTATTAAATACTAAATGCTTATTATCTGACAAGCAGTTCATAATTTTGCCATATTTTTTTCTTACACGTAAAGTATTCTTATTATTAGAATGTTGGATTGTATTTATATGATTTGGTTGTAAATAATAATAATAATATGTGTATATTATGCTCAAAAATCCATAACAACATTTAAATATAACTTTAACTAGCGAGTCTTCAGGTTTATAACTCCTTAAATATTATGTGAACTGAGCCATAGAGACAAAAAGATAAAGAGAGCTTATTCCCTTCATCTGTATTTTTGTGTTCATATAAACAAAGTAATTTAGTCTACGTCATTGTAAGCCGATCATAGAGATAGAATCTATCTCTATGATCAGCTTACGAGACGTAGATCAAATTACTTTGTTTTTATTTACACTAAGAATACAGCTGAACGATGTTTCTCTGCTATTGAAGGGAATGAGCCTTTTTATATCGCTATGGATTGGAGTCATAGAGATATAAAGATATAGAGAGCTGATTCCCTTTATAACAGAGAAACAGCGTTCTGTTGTTTCTGTGTGTTCAAAATAAACAAAGTAATTTGATCTACGTCATCGTAAGCTGATCATAGAGATAGAATCTATCTGTATGATCCATAGAGATTTAAAGATATGGAGAGCTGATATGATTCTTCAGAGAAATACGTCAGTGTGTCCACAACATACAGATAAAAATATATACAGTAAACCCTCGATATAACGAACTATATGGGGAAGGGCTTGATCGTTATATCCGAAAGTTTGTTAAATCCGAAATTCGTTAAAGGGGGGCTCTGGAGTGTAAGGTATATCTTGCAGGAGTGACGACGAACTGCCGTTGGACACATTTGGCAGATTAGTGGAGGAGGTCGAAGTCACAGACACACTGCTGGTCTCAGACTCTGTCCTAGACCTCTTCTCGGCTGGGGAGGGGCCAGCCTTGAAGAAGTCAGAGATCTTCGTCTGCGTCGTCCTCAGCTGCACCTCACGCATGAGTTCAAACCGCATGATCCGCAGCAGCTCATAATTCGGGTTCGGTAGTTTGAAATATAACGAATTTAGGTTCGTTATATTCGGGGCTTGTTCGGTCATGGACAAAAAAGGTTCGATAGTCTCAAATATAACGAACTTAGATTCGTTATAACTTAGGCTTGTTTTTTCATGAACACAAAATATATAAGAACTTAAGTTCGTTATTTATGAGGCTTGTTCGGCCAGCTCCAGGAAGCTCGGTATCCTCAGATATAACGAACTTAAGTTCGCTATATCTGAGGCTTGTTCGGCTAGCTCCAGGAGGTTCGTTGTATCCGAAGTTCGTTATACAGAGGGTCATTATATCGAGGGTTTACTGTAGAGAGTTTTATTCTCTTCATCATTCATAGATTATATCTCTATGATCAGCTTACGATTACGTAGTACCAGGCTGTGAACGGAACGCAAAATTGAACGGCGTTCAGCTGAACGCACGTTCAATGAACGGAACGCTGAACGGAACGCAACTTTTTTTTGAACGCTGAACGTTGAACGATGCAAAAAAAAGAGTTTTGCGTTCAGCGTTCAATTTTTTCCAAACATTTCTTGTACTTTTTTTCGGAAAAATGTAATCACTACGCATTACTTTTTTCTGAAATTCTTTTTTTTCAAAAGTCATCACTACGCATGACTTTTTTCTGAAATTCTTTTCTAAAAAAAAAGTCATTACTACGTAGTACTTTTTTTCGTAAATTCTTTTCTTAAAAAAAAACGTCATCACTACGCATTACATTTTCGTAAATTCTAAAAAAAAAAAAAAAAAACGCCAACACTACGCAGTACTTTTTTTCGAAAATTCCTTTCTAAAAAAAAAAACGTCATCACTACGCAGTACTTTTTCGAAAATTCTTTTCTAAAAAAAAAAAAGGTCATCACTACGCATTACTTTTTTTGGAAATTCTTTTCAGCCAGCTCCAGGAAGCTCGGTATCCTCAGATATAACGAACTTAAGTTCGTTATATCTGAGGCTTGTTCGGCCAGCTCCAGGAGGTTCGCTGTATCCAAAGTTCGTTATACAGAGTGTCGTTATATCGAGGGTTTACTGTAGAGAGTTTATTCTCTTCATCATTCATAGATTCTATCTCTAGGATCAGCTTACGATGACGTAGTACAAATTACTATGTTTATTTGGCACACAAGAATACAGATAAAGGGAATAATATATCTTTTCATCTCTATGGTTTATATGATTAGTATGTAAATAATACTATGTGTATTGTGTGCTCAAAAAATCCATTACAACGGATTTTTAAAATAGAACCTTAACTAGCGAGTCTTCAGGTTTATAACTGCTTAAATGTTATGTGAGCTGAGCGAATTGAGGAAGGAAATGACTTCTTCCAAAGAGATGACTGAGTGTTTAACATGATATTTGATTGGAATAGAGACAGTACTGTTGGTGGAAAGACTAGTGGATTAAAAAATATTAAAGTATATTATCATTGAAGATGAAATTTCCTCTGCACGTAGATCTGAAGGGAGACAAATTGTTTTATGATAGCGAGTTGATCCGCTAGAAATAAGGTTTGTAAGAGGAAGCTTTACAAGGACAAATCACTCTCAGGGAGATCAATAAAAACATGTCAGTTATTTATTTGGGATTCAATATTTTTTATGTAGACAAATAATATAAATCACTAATGAATATATATTCATTACTTATATGATAGATATCTAGAGCAAATAATTCCTAGACAGAATAAATACTAATTCTAAACAAAATAAATAACTAAATAATTATTAGTCTGAAAGTAAAGAACATCTTAATTTATAAAAAGTAATTTGCTACAATATTACTGTATTCTGAAGTTTTTTCATTAGAATGTTGCAGGGATTTTTCTTATGTTTAATAGCCAGCATTATGAGCAATGGAACTTTATAATAAGTTGATCAAAGCAAATATCTAATTTTCTTTATAAACAAAGTTGAAGTCGTCTAGTTATGAGTGAATTTAACGAGCGACAAATCCTTTTTCAGTTTGAACGAAATGCACTTACCTTTTCAGTTTCTTTTTTCGGGGATATTTTCTCAAATCACTTATGTTTACAAATTTAGGTTGTTGTGATGACGTCTCACACGGGCTGCCAACTGCATTCCTGGAAGAGTATTAATATAGCCAACCTATTAAAGAAAAGGAAAAGAAAGAGAGAAAGAAGAGGAAAGAGTGATTGACGTCACAAATCAACTATCGAACGTTATCCCTATTGTTACCTATGAATAAACTGATTATTCCTATATTAAAATATTCCTATTATGAGATTTATTTAAATACACGTAACTCAATCCTTTATTGATTTATAAGTTAATGAAAATAAGAACAATGCTCAAAGTTAAAAGGGGCTCGGAGAAATGAACAACAATAGGGATAACGTTCGATAGTTGATTTGTGACGTCAATCACTCTTTCCTCTTCTTTCTCTCTTTCTTTTCCTTTTCTTTAATAGGTTGGCTATATTAATACTCTTCCAGGAATACAGTTGGCAGCCTGTGTGAGACGTCATCACAACAACCTAAATTTGTAAACATAAGTGATTTGAGAAAATATCCCCTTTTTTCTTTCCAGAATATTAACATAAAATATTCTCAAAATACATTTCATGACAAATCTGTTGGCCTTTTGTATTAATTAAGAATAACTTTCAATAATAATTATTAATAAAATAATTTAACAATCTTCCCAAATGAAATTATATAAGTTTCCTAATCAAAAAAATTACATCGACACATGTAAAGGAATCATAATAAATAAAGAAGGAAATTTGTGTTTCAAATAACGTATATAGAGATTATTATCTATTTTTAGAATAACTTTTATATATACCAAAGACATAAATGTTTACGTATAGTACGGAAAATTCCTTTGCTCCATATGTCTTCTGCTTCTTTATTTAAGAACAAAATATAATTCCAAACAAAAAAGCTTACTTAACCTTCTGATATATATATTTATACAGCAAATTTGTTGATTTTTTATCCTCAACTCATTAACTTATAAGTTGAACCACGTTTTTTTGTAGTATTTAAGTGATATATATATATATATATATATATATCATAAAGCACACTTATATTATAATATCTATGGTTTGAATACAAATATAACACTCCGAATTAATATAGTATTCCCAGGGAAACGTTTGGCAGGGGGGCTTGGAGGAAAAATGCTTCCCTTGTTCCTGCCCACATCCCTGGTGATATCTATGTACTCCGTCTTATCTGCAATTCACCTGATCACATATAGCTCTATGGAAAATTTTAAACTTGTCGTCTCTTATCTAAAAATTATGAATAATAGTACGTATTGCACGTTTATATATTTTATATGTCCATATCCTTATCACATTTACATATGAAAGAAAATATACCAGCCAGGACTTAAATCCATGTCGTCTTGGAGTAATTCAAACTAATGGTATATATTTCACAAAGTTTGAAATGCATATTATAAATGATCAGTATTTCGGTACCATGGGTGATTAATAGCTTCCCTACCGATACCGATCACTTTAAACTTTAAAAATACCTACAATATGATTATACAATTCGATAGCTGTAGATTTATTAAAATTAGACCCTTGGTTTCTCGGAAAAGATTTGGATCCCCTCCCCTGTAGGATGAAATTTCGCGTAATGAATAGTACGAACCTCCTTTTAAAGAATTTATAATTTTTAAAGAATTTAACTTCATGACCATGAATTCCCTACCTTTCCAATAGATTATTTTTCTTTCGAATTTTGACATGTACCGATACATGGGTAAATTTGACAAAAAAAATACCTATTAGAACCAATGTGTTGTCGACTATCGATACCAGCGGTGGATTTTTCTACCGAATCTCCGCATTGATATTTCATCGTACTCTACAGATGATGCATTTCTCTGGATTATAAGTCAATCTTAAAC
>CP045908.1:187325-201529 GCA_013387185.1 Caligus rogercresseyi
AAAACTAATGTTAATCAATTAAAATCAGGCTTGGAGCGATCAGGAAAAAATAGCGATCCGATCAAAAATAGCGATCAGAATTTTTGCGATATAGCGATCTAACGATCAGGGATTTTTCCGATCAGTGATCCGATCAATTGTATGCGATCAACAAAAAAATTACCTATGTATACGGTGCACAGTAATTCCTTCGTGAGTATTTTAGCGTGCACTCTTCCATTGCAAGTCTTTTCATTGCACGCGTTTCCTTCGTTCTCTTATTCTTCGCAGGGTAATATTTAGCGTTCTTTCTCTTCATTGTGGGTAATTTCTTCGCAGAGTAATTTCTTCGCAGAGTAATTACTTCGCAAGTAATTTCTTCGCAGAGTAATTTCTTCGCAAGTAATTTCTTCGCAAGTAATTTCTTCGCAAGTAATTTCTTCGCAGGGTAATTTCTTCGCAAGTTTTCACTTTGGTGAAGGATTTAGTCACAACTGTGTTTCTATATGCATATATATGAATTGTTTTTTGTATGCCATCAATGCAATGCTTATTCGTTCTGGTTTTAACTATTTTAGCCTATGCATTAGGCATATCAAGGGGTCAAATGATATTATTGACCATGGATCTCAATAGAAATAAGAAGCAATGTGGAGATCAAATTAACTTAGTGTATTTAGTTCTTCGAGACAAGGATGCAAAGAGAGTTATACAAATAGAGATAAAACAACACAACTTTAAATAAGAGTGTGTAATGATGCAAACTATGTTTGAGGCCCAATGAACTCCGTTCACATTCAAAGTGCAGCCCTTTTCCGTGAGCTCTCTACATCGTGTGTATTTAAGGCCTGCTTCCTTCTGATAGGACTCTCGTGGCGATCAGTCGTGGAATAAGTGCCCTAACATACGAAAAACTGTATGGATCCCGAGAGTGCTTAGGGATCCAGACCGGTAGCAATCCGGAGTAATGTAGGGATCCGGAGTGCATCAATGATCTATTGTAGCCAGGGGAGGTTCTCCAGCTGAAAGACCGTAGGAAATGTCGTCCAGCAAAGATGATCCGGGAAGTCCGTAATTGAGAATCCTTCGTCGGAAGGAGGCCTCCTTCTCCGCATAAACATAACAAAGTCCTGAGCTTATTATTATGTTATTATATTATTGTTATTGTCTATTCTTCACGCTTTATTTATGTAGCACAAAGCTACTAATTTATATTGTATATCCTAATATCCAATATACTCCAATGTACTTTGAAATTTAGTTTTCATTATGATCCAAGTATTGTACAATTCTATACAAAGCTCTCCTGTCAAAAATCGTCGAAATGATTCTGGTAAACGAAAAAATAATACTTGGGAAGTAAACAATCATTTCATACTCGGCTTATATGCAAAAAATGGATCCATATAGGACCCCTTGATATGCCTAATGCATAGGCTAAAATAGGTTAAAACCAGAACGAATAAGCATTGCATTGATGGCATCAAAAAACAATTCAAATATATGCATATAGAAACACAGTTGTGACTAAATCCTTCACAAAAATGAAACTTGCGAAGAAATTACCCTGCGAAGAAATTACTTGCGAAGAAATTACTTGCGAAGAAATTACTCTGCGAAGAAATTACTTGCGAAGTAATTACTCTGCGAAGAAATTACTCTGCGAAGAAATTACCCACAATGAAAAGAAGAACGCTAATATTACCCTGCGAAGAATAAGAGAACGAAGGAAACGCGTGCAATGAAAACTTGCAATGGAAGAGTGCACGCTAAAATTACTCACGAAGGAATTACAGTAAACCATGTAATACTAGTTCTAAGTAAAAATTAAAATGTATATACAGTCAAACCTTCATAAGTATTCATCTTTATATGGCAATGGAATGATTGTTTCCCTAGCCTATGAGCTCCAAAATAAGACTTCTCCAGAGGCGCCTGTCTGTATATTTAAGACAAAAATATCAGAATGATAGTTTCTCATAGCCTATGAGCTCCAACACTCTGGCTCCACAATTGACATATGTCTGCATATTTTAAGACAGGAGATACCAGAATAAATGTTTCCCATAGCCTATGAGCTCCAAACAATGACTTCTACATAGTCGCCTGTCTGTATATTTTAGGACAAAAAATATACCAGGACAGCACACACTGGCTTTTTCCATTATTATTAGTCTGTATTTTGTGTTTTCTGTGTGTTGTAATGATTTTGGTCAATGTGACAGCTAGTTAAGTTTTAAGAAATGTAAGGTTTGTCTCAAAATCCTTATTACAAACATTTTTTCTTTATACGTTATTTTATACAATTGATCGGATCGCTATTTTTAGTGATTTTCTTACGATCAAAAGATATAAAGATCAGACCTTTTGCGATACTCCGATCAGCGATCAAATATCGCTATTGATCGCCGATCAGAAAAAACCCGATCAACAAGCCTGATTAAATCAAACTTTATCGATCAATTAAATACAAACAATACACAATTTAACTGCACCTACTTTGAATGATTGTTTCACCAAAAAGTCAGTAGCTTCTATTAAATAGGGTACGGTTACTTTGATCTCCTACCTGAGCTAGAAACAAAGAGAAACCACACTTCAACACGGCCATCGTGCTAACATTCCTCACAAACCTCTCTATTATTGTACTTATAGAAGGATCTGGATCTGCGAGTCCCCGTTGAACATATTCATGAGCCGAGTCAGTGCTAGGAGCGACCACATTGATGAAGGAGCTCCCAAACGTCTCGTCTCTTCCTCCGATCATTGAGGAGGAGGATGAGACGTGACGGGGCAAATATAATGACTGGAATCATGCCACTCGTCCACTCACATTCGAGACATTTGATCCCAAGCAATGAGAATCAATATAAACAATAACAATAATAAGAACAAGGCAGGAGCACTCTGGATGACGAATACTTTTTCCTTCTTCTTCTATAATAAGTACAATAATAGAGAGGTTTGTGAGGATGTTAGCACGATGGCCGGTTGAAGTGTGGTTTCTCTTTGTTTCTAGCTCAGTTAGGAGATCGAAGTAACCGTACCCATTAAATATGCATTTTAAAACAAAAGTGTGGGTTGGCAAAAAATTATCGTGGAAAAAATCCTTTACAAAAAATCGTTATCAGAAATTTCTTGTACAAAAGTGTTTTATACAAATAGTCCTAGAACCATAATAAAAAAAATATACCATGCGTCCCTAAAATATGGAAGAGGTGTACGAAAGTAGAATTTTGAATAATTTAATTAAGAGCTTTTTGACCATTCTTGAAGTCAAATGAAACATATTCCAGTTTAAACAAAAACTTTAAAGAATGATATGTATACTATTGTATAGCAGTATAAAGGGACAGAAAACAATTGGTCAATGTCAATTGGTCACATAATGTCATTGGAAAGAACGAATCTCAGGGGGAGGTTGTCGTTGTTGCGGCAGGACTCGTCCAAGTCCTGCATAACTTTGATCGCTCGCTCACAGCATTGGTTGCTTCGGGCAATATTGATAGGCGATTCATCTCTTTTCCAGTGGGTTTCTATGCATTTGAGACCTTTTGGGTATCCATCCAGAGCAGATGATAGGTCTTCGAAACCCTCATCGCGGAACAATTGGTTGCTAAACCAATGGCCGGTTCATGGGTAAGAAAAAATGAACAGATTTTACGCAGCCTGGTTCGAGTTTCAGGCATCAGAGTGAATGCAAGGAGGGCTAGAATGGCACGAGAGTTCCAGCGTGCATTGCTGATGTTAGGAATCTGCTGAAAGTTAACAAAAGGTACCTCATCTTCTCAGTGAAGTGTCGGAAGACACGAGTAAGGTGATACAGAAATTTCATGTCGTCTCTCCAACCGCCTGTTTCCTTGATCTCAGCTTTTTCATTGCTGAAAGCTGCCTTCAATTGGTCATACTTGCGCACCAAGTCCTTCACAAGAAGTACTCAATATCTGGGGATTTGGTTGAGTCATGGAGCTCATCGTCTATGACAATACTGAGGATGCGATCGAGCACCTGGTACTGACGACTGATAACTTGGGTCTGGGGTCCCATTCTTTTCAAACATCTGATACAGCCGAATGACCACACCAGACTTCTTCCCGGTGTTGACGCTTGTCGTGTCGGCAATTATCATCAGAGTTGATCCCCACAAGTTGAACTCCTGCAAGACATCTTGGCGCCCTTTTGCAATGGTTGCAGCTGTACTGTCATTCAATTGAAGCACAGTCAATTTTATTTCCTTTGCTTCATTTTTTAGGACCACTGCTTGGTGTTCAATGCCATTGATTTTTTTACCATCGAAGTACAAGCTACACTTCTCCTGATGAAGTGTGCTAACCAAGTGCTGCTTCACTTCAGCAGCTCTCCTGTAGAGAGCTTTGTGGATTCCTGGCTGACTTGGGGTCCGGATCTCGATGTCCTTACCTGAAAGCTGACGGTATACCTTTGCTGCTTTGTGGGTCGATAGCTTTGAGCTTGAACAAGTCGCCTTGCAACACCATTGGGGTTATACTTCCTTGTGCATGTTGATGGTGCAGCCTCATCTTCCATAGAACTGTCTTCACTAGTGTTACATGAGTCCGTACCTGTTTCAGAAGAATCTAATGCTACTGAGCTGGACTCAGATGCTGAATTGGACACATCCACTTCCAATGTATTCCTTCGCTTGGATGGTGGATGTCTAGGCACTGGCACGTTTGCCAGTAAAATAACCGACCTGGCCTTTGCTCTGCATTTGCAGTTCGTAGAGGTTCTTATCCTCTTTGCAAAGCCATTGGCCTTTCACCTTGCTCACATCAACAGTTCATTCAATGAATCAAAGTTTTGCTTTTTCCTGCAACGGTCATACTCTTGTAGGAGCTTTTCTAGTTTTGCACGGATGGCTTGATCTGATACAGGCGGGAAGTTCAATGTCTCCATAAAGCTTTCAGCTCCACAGCAATCAGATCGACCCTCTCTTTCCGTTCTTTGGCGATGGATTCAAGGGATTTGAAACGTCCCATCACGTGGCTTTTCAGGGCATGCGGCTCCGGTCACTCAGGGGTTTAGCCCTAATTTACGTTAAGGGTAAATTTTTCAAAGTGGTTTGTGCATGCCCTTTTTTGTTAGTTCAATGAAATAAAGGTCATTTTAGGCAATTATAAGCAAAAGTTCATTCATTCGTGCTACAGGTAATCATTTTGTGAAAAAAAGTCAAAAAGTTATCACCCTAATGTCTGCACGCTATCTCCTCACACATTTATGGTCAGATTTAAACTTTGAAGGTACCTATGGAATCCTTGGGTCAAGACAGACCTAATAAAACTATTTGCAAAGTGATGGAACCAGAAATACCCGAAGGGCGAACATATGCAAGTATATATATATATAATATATATAAATATATATATGAGAGAGAGAGATAAGGATCGCAATCTCCTCTAGGAGAATCAACGACTCCATTGGATCGTAAGATTACACTATGCAACAAAAAAATGACTTTTGTCTTTCCAACGCAAAAAAACAAATGAATCTAGTAATTTAGAGAATGGGGATTACAGATATATTATTATTTAGTCGTGATATTTGTTTTTCTGGCCACAATTTAAATTATAAAATTTTCATGTTTTAGGCTTATGGTACATACGGATCTATGATTTTCAGGGACAAGGCAGCAATTACATTAATGCATTGCCAATACAATTTCGAAGAAAGATCCAATAAATCTATTGGTAAAGTAATATTTCCAAAACTCTGATTACGTATTGAGATAATTTCATTATAGTCGTAAAAATGGGATAAAAACGGACACTTTCACGTTATGATAGAATAATCAAACATGGACAATTTTTTCAGCTGCAAAGTTATATTTACATACGTTTCAGGCTTTAGAATATCCATCGAGACCATTAGAACCATTAAAACTACTTTATTATTGAATAATTGAGCAAAAATCATTAGGCACCTATGCTCCTCATATCTATGTTCATCGTTCTAAAGGTTTCGTGATTATTAAATTTTTCTTCTTTCCGTAACAAAAGCATTAATTTCAATATATATATATATATATATATATATATATATATATATATATATATATATATATATATATACATTGCATGTATTCTACCTCAGTAAGTTACATGTCCTTGAAATTAAAACAATATTTATATTTTCCCATTAATAGAAACTTAATGTAACTTACTGAGGTAGAATACATGCAAATGTATATATATATATAGGCTCAATTCTACTTTCGTACACCTCTTCCATATTTTAGGGACGCATGGTATATTTTGTTATTATTGGAAGGGAATGGAGAGGGAAAAAAGAAAAAGAAGAAGGAGAGTTAGAGAGATGGTGAATAAGAGAGAGAGACACAGAGAGAGAGAGTCACGCAGATATAGACACACAGATAGAGAAAGGCACAGAGAGAGAGAGATAATTAACTTACTCCATCCTGAAGAGTCTCGGGTTCTAAAAAGTGACTTACGCACCTAGATCGTGAAAGGAGGAGAATCCTCATGACTTATTCCTACTCATTCGTCTTCAAGCCCGGCAGCAGGTCCAGCTTTTTTTTTTTTTTTTGGGGGGGCCTACAGTTGTTATGGGGGGCGCAGTTGACACATTCATATAAAAATCGGGCCCACGTCACTCAGTGGATGGGCGAGCCTGGCCCCCTCAGGCCCGCCCATCCCGCCGGGAATGTTCGTCTTCAAATATCTACCTTCCCTCCATTCCCATCTTCCGGATCTGTCTCGGATGACTACGGAGACTCCACTCATGAACCCTCCTCCTACACGTCCCTTGGACTCGTCAATGTAGAAGAAGAAGTCTCTCAGACATTTCTCTTCCTCATCAAACAAATAAAGGAGTCCTCCTCACCCTCAGAGTCTCATCTGTAAAGGCTTACGATTTGGAAATTAATGGTTATGATATATTCTTCTTCTGATCAACCCACCATATTAGTCTCGGAGTCGAAAACAATGGAATTCATGCATAGAAAGGGAAATGTTGGGCCTTAAGATAAACCTTCCTCTCTATATAGTTTTTTTTAATGCAACGATCAATTGAAGGATTAAATTATAATGAAATATCAGCGAAAGTAGAATCAGATTATTTCATTATCGTTCTATAAGCCAAGAATATATATATGTATAAATATGAATTTTTTATTTTGCCAATATTTTTATTCTTATGACTTATTTTTTAGTTTTTTGTTGGAAAGAATTTACATTAGGCTTTAATATCCGAATACGCTTATGTTCAAAGAGGGTTTCTCATAGGGCAAAATATATATTTTTGCTTGTTTATTTCATTACGCTAGGCGGTGCTCTCCTTTCTCTACATCCTGATAAAGTGCCTTAATAAACGGACACTTATTCTATATATTCTATTTTTGCTATAATGGTGGTCCAGCAGAGCCATTTCTTGTTTATATTTCATGTATACATATGAGTGTACAACATACTATTATCCTCTTAGGAGAATATAGTATTTTTAACACTACATTTGCTACTTCTTGGATAAAAAGTAACTTTGTAATTTACTCCATTAGGAGCTATCTTGCTACAAAAAAAGTTTCTTCTTGTGAAAGCTTTGAGTGTATGTTTCTTATTATTATCTCTGAAAGGAAAAATATATTATTTTTTACCATGACATATACAAAACAAATTATGTATGATTTCCCTGTTTTCTTTAAATAATGAAGGACATTCTAACTCAAAATTGTGAACTCTTTGCCAAATTCCTTATTTTTTTAATATAGAAAAATCAGGTTTATTGTAATTTCATCGCGCGCAAATTGCCGTAGAACTTTTTATAGCCGGTTTTTTTTGTCGTAGGTATTTACCTCGCTTGCTCTTTTATAGTCAGCCAATTTCCACGTTCGTCTTTTTGTCGTGGTATTTTGTCGCAAAAAGCTTCGCGGCAAAAATACCCACGAGAAAAAGAAGAATGATATAAATGCTTCGCTACAAAAAAGCTTCGGACAAAAATACCCACGACAAAAAGAAAAATGAGGAAATCGACGGACTATAAAAGAGCAAGTGACAAAAAACCGGCTATAAAAAGTCTACAACAAATTTGCGTGCGATGAAATTACTGGACACCGAAAAATCATGGTCACCATGATGATCTGTGGATGTTTCTGTACGTTAATAATATCAAAAATAGTAAAACATTTTAAATTAAAAAATTTTTGTTTACGAAATAAAAAATGATTTTTATTTTGTAAAAGACATATGGAAACTCTTTGTTCATTGCGTCAAACGACAACCAGAAAAATACGAATGTAAACAAACTATTTCCTCTTCATGTGGACTGAGAGGATCAAGCTGCCACTATTTTATCAACCATATATTTTTACATTCCTTTTTGTTTTTATCGTAATCATCATCACCATAAAGATATAAAAATATAGAGATCTACTCCTTTCAGATGTATTTTTGTGTCCAATATAAACAAAGTTATTTGGCCTACGTCATCGTAAGCTGATCATAGAGATACATATATCAATATCTATGATCTGCTTACGACGACGTAGTACAAATTACTTTGTTAATATTGGACACAAAAATACATCTGAACGATGTTTCTCTGCTATTGAAGGGAATCAGCTCTCTATATGGTCATCACTTTTATATTTTCGTTCAATAAAGGAACATGTCAGTGTTCCTTTATTACCTCCGCCGAAGGAGGTATTGTTTTCACTGGCGTTGGTTTGTTGGTTGGTTTGTTCGTCAGCCGGATAACTCAAAGTACGGAACAGATTCGGATGAAACTTTGTGGAGTTGTTGGAAATGCCAAAAGGAACAAGTGATTAAATTTTGGCATCTCTGAGTGCAGAATTAAGATGCAAAATGAGCTAAATACTAATAAATATTTCAAGTTAGCCTACTCTGCCAATAGATGTCGCTGTGCTGTGAAATCGGGTGCCGGGAGCGTCTTCCTCTCTGAATTTCTGTCGAGGGGAACCCCTCCCACCTCCCTCTACGCCACCCCAGTCGTAAAAAATCCGCCTCGAAGGCTCATAAGGACCCGTGACGGCGGAGGTTTGCACTCTCTGAGTGTATATATGCCTCTAGTTGTTTTTATTATCTGTATGAGATTACAAAATTGATATTATGTACGCTTACTTCTTGTGCAATGTCAGATAGTTGACATATCCTAAATTAAATTATAAAAAAAAATATTAATCAAATTATTATAATGTATCATATGTCTTATTTAATGTACGTATTATTAAGTAATTTCTCACCCATTAGCATCAGCTTTATATATAATCTTATGTTTTGTTTATATACGTATATAATAAATAACTGTGTAATTGTAAGAAAAAAGATATGGATATAAATGTAATTTATATTCAGATGGAACAATTTCATTGCACAAAACAAACGATCTTTGAAGCTTTTTGAAACATAGTAAATAGTTCCAAATGTCTTCTATCTTAGATAACACATGACAACAATTTTTGGATCAATCTCCCTTGATTGAACGAAATGTATAAAGATAAATAAAATATTGAATCCAAATCTGACCATACTTTTCAGTGGCACATCTAGATTTTTTTTTTGAAACGGTACTATTTTTAAATATGATTCTTCTTAAGTATTTAAGTGTAGAATAAAGTAAAAAATATTTTTTTTCATGATTCATAAAAGATTAGATGTAAGTCATTCAAATTATTTGCTTGCATTCAAGTTTTTGATAATAATCAAAACTGGTGAAAAGTTTCTAAGCTTGGCAAATTTTAAAACGATTCCTATAACTTCTTAGTAAAATATAAATGTATGTATATAATAAAGCGTAAAAACAATAAAGATCACAATCGCGTTTAAAACAAATAGTAAACTAGAGCATATATACACTCAGAGAGTGCAAACTCCGCCGTCACGGGTCCTTATGAGCCTTCCGAGGCGGATTTTTCACGACTGGGGCGGCGTAGAGGGACGGGGAGGGTTCCCCTCAACGGAAAATTTGGAGAGGAAGACACTCCTGGCACCCGATTTCACAGCACAGCGACATCTTTTGGCAGAGTAGGCTAACTTGAAATATTTATTAGTATTTAGCTCATTTTGCATCTTAATTCTGCACTCAGAGATGCCAAAATTTAATAACTTGTTTCTTTTGGCATTTCCAACAACTCCACAAAGTTTCATCCGAATCTGTTCCGTACTTTTGAGTTATCCGGCTGGCAAACCACAAACTAACAAACCAACAAACCAACCACAAACCTACGCCAGTGAAAACAATACCTCCTTCGGCGGAGGTAATTAAATGTGCCAATCTCATTATAGTTAATGACATGCTTTTTATGGGTCATTTATTTTAAAATTATACATAACATAATTCATACAATAATAAATAAAAAAGCAAGAGGGGTTGTGATAATAAAATAATAAATAAACATTGTAGTTTAAAATTAACCCTCTGAGGCAAGACCCATCACATCATTAAAACATCATAATCTAAATTATATATAGTGCAAGTGAGTAACACGAAATAGAGAAAACAAATTTTGTAAATAGTATATAAGAAATCTTTTATTGCACGGCTCCCTCGATGATGTCATTTGAATTCCTCATATCTTCTAACAATGAGTCTCAAACGAGAGTAAAAATGACAGGACCACTGAGGAAAAACTTTGACGATATCTGCGGCAAAGTCCCATAAGTCACTTACTTAGAATGTGGAATCTTGATGGCAAAGGCTTCATATCTTGCAGCCGAAGAAACAAATATTTTTAAAAGGACTCATTACGAATGAGTGTATTGGAGGTTAGACACTCTGCGATGTGAGCTTTAGAGCTAGCAAGTGCAAAGTTCAGAGCCTTGGATTCAGGAGATGCAGTTGTTGCCTTTAAAGGAAACCAATAGGATATAAGCCGATAAAAACTTTGCCTCATTTTCAGCTATATAAATGACTATATTAGGGTGACGAAAGCACGACGATACGACAGGGCAGGGCAATCAGCAAAAGCGTGAATGATCGAATTATATTATTTTCCGCAGTCCTTACAAGAAAAGTTGAAAAAGATACAACCGGTAGAGATTTGAAATTGTGCGGTGAATTTTGTTATCCTTCACGTTAGTTGATGATAATTTTTTCCCATCTTTGCGGAAGATTTAGCTCTTGAATAAAAGCATGCCAGATTTGCTTAGCGTCCTCGTCGGGTCCGGGCCTTGTACTTAATTAAAATGCTTTGGAGTAGGGGATAGCTGCTCTTAGAAGTGGGAAGTAAAACTTTTCCGCTCTAAGACAACAGTCTATCTTTTTTGAAATCGTGGATGGTGAAAAAAGCCCTTTTCTTGGAGTTATGGTGAGAATATCCACAGTAGAGGGAAAAGTCGTAAGTTGGCGTAAGACTCCATAATATTCTTTGACATGAAGCCCATATCGGAGAATTTCTTATTAGCACATTGGAAGCTAGGGTACCCATGATTAAAATGGAGTAGATATGGCTATTAGAAACTGTTTACCTCCATTCCTGCTCTGGGTTGCACGAAAGATCGATGAACATTTTCTTGTACATTTTGGCAATACTTTGGAAAGTTGCACCAAGCCTCTTCCGAAGTTTTTTTAGATCTCTTCAGGGATGGAAGAAACTTTTGTGGAAGAGCTTCCGGAGCCAGGAGTCCTCTTCCTCTATCACCCATTGGGCAATTTTGGGTAAAGCGTTTGCAAAGTAGATAACTGAGGGAACTAATTTAACATTGTAAAAATCCATTCTTGTTTGAAGATTGTATTTTCTCCACTCATTTAGACTTGTTTAATAAAGTTGGCCTATAACTATTATTATTTGAATCCGAATCTCCACAGCGTTCCACTCAATACTGAGTATGTTAAACTCTTTCTCAATGGGCAACCCATAATATGTGCATTGTCTTTCGGGCACCACTGTCCAAGGGGAGGGAGGATAACGGTTTTTTGCAGTTGCTTCCGGACCAGAGGGTTTCTTAAATCTTTTAAAAAAGGAGATTAGAATGGCCACTCTATTGCTCAGCTGAAGCTCCGAGTTTCTTCCACATAAAGGTGACATCATCTGCGTAAATGTCAAGAAGATGCTTAAGTATTCCGAAATTAATTCTAAAGCCCGATATTTGTATTTCAATCTATGAGCAAATTCTTCAATTGCAGCCACGAACAGAAGTGGGGATAAGGGACATCCCTGTCTACAGCTGCGCTTAAGATGAATTGACCGACAGCTTTTTCAGTAAACGTCCTTCTGAATAACTGACAATACGAATTTTGAAGTTCTGCAAAATGTGAGCATTAACATCCTTAGTCAAAAAAATGTTGGTGCGTATAAATTTGAATTCACTTACCTTCGCAACAAATGACAATACGATGATACTTTTATAACTAATAAGAATGGTTATATTACGAATGTTCCAACTTTTTATTTTATTCATCTTTTCCAAACAATAAAGACACCAAAAGTTTTGCTTCTTAACAAAACATTATTTAATGGCATAATGGGGAGATAATTACCTTCCCAAGACGCAAATTTTGCCGTTCTGTCACGTTTTAAACGTCGGCTTCAACAATACATTCTACAAATATTAAAATACAAGTCCTTATCAAAATATACATTGATCGTCGTAGAAGAGAAATAAAATATATTTAAAAAAATTAAGCTTCCGGAAAGTTGGATTTTTTTGGGGGGTTTCTAAAAAATAATATTTCCGATGGAACAAAGTTCTCCGCACAACTACAAATTTATGTAGATTTGACCAGATGTTAGGGGCCCTGTAATGAGAGGGGTGGATCTACAATGACACCATCCACGCTTTGTATGTATAGTCCAACTTCTGGGACTTCAACACCTGGTCCCCAACAGCCCCGACCTGAACCCATGCGACTACTACTTGTAGGGGAAGTTGGAGAGGGAGATGTGTGCCAAACACCAAAGCAATGAAGGCCTCCATCAACTCGGAGATGAACACGCTGGATCCTGCGGAGGTCTTCGAGGCCTGTAGGAGGTTAAGACATCGTTTGAGGGCATCCTTTAGGCTGAGGGCGGCCATATTGAATAGTAATCTTGTATTATGTATAATAAACAACTTTCTTATTCAAAATAGGTATCACTTTTGTTCCCCTTTTGGATCTGGAGGATATTGAACTTCGTGCGGATTTACCTGCAAGACCCTGTACATTGAATGGTGCAGAGGACACAATGGCATCACAGTAAATGAATTTGCAGACTACCTTGCAAAAAGTGGCGCACAAAGCAACAACCGAAAATTTGTTGGTGTGCCCCCAAGTTATGTCAAGAAAACAATAAATGATTATTTTATAAACGATGGTGTGATCGTATAAAAGATAGTCGTCACATGAAACATACACATCTTATCTTAAAAAAAACCAAGATCAAAGGTTGTCAAACTTTCACGTGAAGGACTGAAAAAATTTATCCAAGCCTACACAGGACATGGACCATTTCTCTCCCACCTAAGTAAATGGAAAAAAACAAGTACAACCTGTGATCTTGCAAGAAGAGCCAAGACTGCAGACCACCTGATTAACAGATGCCCTGCTCTGTCCCTCGAAAAGCATGAAGTGTCTCAAGAAGAAGACCGCGGATATCCAAATTCTAAAAAAAATTAAATGTAAAAAAATGAAAAATACTCTTGTAAATAATTTCAGTATTTAAGAAGGAATTCATTTTGCTGTTGTAACACAGATACCCCATTGTGTGGTTGTGTTCTTTACCTTAGTGTCTATTGTTTGTATGTACTATTGTAATCGGCAATAATTGGTTAAAAAAAATCGATACTTTCAATGTGTTAGGAAATGAGAAAATATGTGAACAGTTATATGTAAGTTTATATTCTTTAGGATCCAACAGGAGAAGAAAGTGTTAATCAGCTATGCTAAAACGTATTCGAATTTGCTTATTTTATTTATTCGAAAGTGTCAAAAAAAGCTAAAATCAAGGGTTATTTTTACTCCCAACATAATTACGTGGGTTTTTTAGTGGCCGTTGCAAATTCGCTAGAATTTGACTTGCGTTCCTGATGCTTTTGGAGATAACGTAACCGTGACTTCATGTCAAATAAACTATTTCTCATCAACTTCTACACACCATCTCTCACAAATTTCAAGACCCTTTAAAGACCGTATGATAACTGTTTTAGTCATACTTGAATTCCATTTATACTTTCAAATATTGTATCATTTCTTTCTGTCCCTATTTTCCATTTGTTTGTTTCTTTAGGCCACTCTTATGCTATATTGTATAATAGCCA
>CP045908.1:201629-218419 GCA_013387185.1 Caligus rogercresseyi
GCAGACCAGATTAACATGACCAGGAAAGAGTGATGACAGATACATTTATGATCTAATATAGAGATATAGAAGTAAAAGAAATGAGACATATTGCAAGGCAGATTTCCATAGTGTAGTCAATAGTTCCATAGTGCAGTGATTGTACACTAAAACAAAATAAAGAAACACACACACATGCCAAGAGGGTTCCGGGTCTTGGACGCTATGGCATTAGTGTGTAGTCATAGACATTATGTACTGTCATTTAGTCCCAGAAAACAGTTCATATACTGACTTGCTGCTGCTGAACTCCCTTGAAAGGAATCATCAGCTCATCCCACAGAATTGTGCTCTTTGGGTACCAACTGCAGGTATCTCTCTGTAGACTCAGCCATGGTCTGAGGTCCAGAGTTTGACCCTCTTTTCGTCTCTGACACTGTTAAATGTTCACAAAATGTAATGCTTGTCAAAATGAGATGGAATCTGTTGCGGGGCATCACATCAGCAACTGGGGAGTGCCGCGTATCTGTCCCCCATACATACGGTTCCAGCCATTTGGACCAAGCCCATCCTCAGGTACATGCCCAACTTTTTCTGTATTTCCTGATTGTGGTGTTCACAGATCTTCCATTACTTTGAACGCTGTAACTCATTGTATGGTTGCCAGAGCTTGAATCATGTCTTCTGAGCCTAACTTTTCAAAGTACTGCAGCGGTGTGTGTGGAGGACAGTTGCATCATCTGTGAGAGCTGGACCAGAAAAATCAGTATTGGGACTGAGGAAATCCTTTTTTTGCCAGCGATATCTGTCACGGGGCTTGATGTGTTCATTTGATTGGGGACTCAATGTCTGGCTGTGCAGTCAGTAGGTTCCTGGTTTTCTTTGTCCACACAGGCATCGGTTAACTGACTCCTCATCACTCGCATCAGTGTCGCCAAACTCTATGTCCACATCATTCTATCCATTTTGGACCATCTTATCACAATCCGTCACACTGTACCGAGGAATAATATTTAATCTAATATATGCTAGAATGTATAAATAATGTGTAGTTTAAAGTAATATAGAAAATGTAAATTGAAGGTCCTCTGAAGATGTTCCTCTCAAAACAGGGATATTTTGACTACCACATTCACCCAACGTTGTAATATTGCAACGCTTACAAAACAAGCTCTAAATAAAAAGTAATGCACATTTTCCACAATGAATACATAGGACACGTTCTAGACACTGTAATAAACACCCAAAAAAATATTTAAAGCATTTTACTTAATTAATCAGATAAATCCAGTCCAGTAAATGAAGGGGTTGATGCTCTCTCAAAAATCTGGAGGTTGTGTGACTTCTCGACCTGAGGGTAGGCCTTATATACAATGTGTGACCCAATAGCTTTCTGAGACTAAACAATAGGACCAAATGAGTATGTTAATGTGGTTGAACCAAAAAAAAAAGTTTTTTGGGGGATGCAAAATTGTTGTAATTCTGCAACTGTGGGTCTTACAGGGTTAAGAAGTCCCTCAAGTGAGAAGATGAACCTTGGATAAAGTCCATCAGGACCTACTATTACTGTTCTCAAATTGAACCACTCATTATATTCTTACATCTTCTCCAGGAACTTACCATCTACTTCATCAGGCTGACAGACAAGACGAAGGTCACCAGAGAAAGAACCTCAGCCCCCCCACCAACAGACCGTAGGATCTTTTCTAACGATTTTCAATACGAATCAGAAAAAGAAATACAAAAAATGGATCTATAGGGAGATTCTTAGTCCTTAACATCTCCAGTGATAGGATTTTGTGTTGTGAGCTGGAGAAAATATGTTATGCAGCCGAGTTAATGAATCTGAGCAGATTGTACTCATGTAGCCGATCAATCCCGAATAGATTCTTTGACATATCAAGGCTTAAAGACATCGTACCACAATTATTGGACTCCAGGGAGTCAAACAAAGTCTCAGCGCTTTAAATGTCAAATCCGGTGGACTAGTACATGTAAGGGAGGGCCTCTGCGACCACTAACAGAAGATAAAAGGGTTAAGGTTTTTAAAGTATTTTTCATAATTCTCATAGTTAATAATATACTAATTGTTTTCATTAAAAGTCTATTTATTTATTATTTTAAAGGAGTTTTTTTTTGTTAGTAAAACTTCCCAGAGACTTTGAAGGATTTTCTGAAAAGTACTTTAAAAGGTCAATATCCTTACACATAAAATGAAGGTTCCGATCGATGACGGACGATTAAAGAAATTACACATTAATTTATGAGGCGTGAGAATGGTCTGTCTCAAAGACTGGCCAATTTAAAGAAGGAAGTCCTTTTCAACCATTTCATTTTTTTTGGATTAATGATGAAAGGTCAGTGATTCTTTCGAGATCCTATGAAAGGTGGATCCAGGAATAGAGGACAGTAGAGTATCCTAAAAATGAAGGAACACAAGAAGCGTTAAGTGAGAACGATGTCAAGAGCCGTATTATAATAATGAACACGATAAGAGAGACCATATTATACTGATGCCGACGTATAATTATAATTATGGATGAGTAGTAGGGAATGCAATGATGAAAATGTTAAATACAAGTCGTCGTCTCTGCTAGAAGAGATAAGAATTGTAATATCTACCAGGAAAGTGAACGATTCTATTGGATCTCTATCTCTGCTGCGACATATATATATATATATATAGTATATATATATATATATATATATATATAGATATAATAGATTGTTTGTTTAGATACAATAATAGACCCACCTCACCGAAACTTAATCCGGATTTCAGCCGGTAGTGACCTATCTAGTAGCTATTGTCTTTATTTTAAAAATTATCATGAAAAGTGCATAAACATTTAAATGTCCTAAAATATTATCCTCCAAGACAAAACTTCGTTCCCCGATATTTCCCTCGACTTGTCTCATCTTCTGTCGTGTAAGAGGACAATTGTAGATGAGATAATATGGCGTTTCATCATCGTCGTTGTTTACAAGAGCCAGGATCTAAACCTGCCCCAATCTTAAAGAGATGCCGATTTAAATCAATGTGACCGCTCACCATTCCAACAATGACAGAGATTTGTTTTCTCTTGAAACTGAAATATTCTTTTCCAACATAGGACTCTGCGATGAACTGTTTTGTTGACGACAACACGATTCTTTGCCATGTAATTTGCCACTTATTATATATATATATATATATCTATATATATATGTATATATATATATATATATATATACTAAATTATATATAATATATATATATATATAGAATATATATCTATATAGTATCTATATATATATATATATATATATAGATCTATATTATATATATATATATATATATTAGGGTGTTTATTTTCAAAAGTTTGAAATGTTAGCAACATTGTGGATTTCTGTTTCTTGGTGATAAAAGAAGACGACATACAAAGTTTGAACAAAATCGGTCAACATTACGAGGTCGCGCAACGAGGTCAAAGTTTAAAAAATTTAGTAAAAATATAGTTTTCCGCAAATTTCTTCAAAATGGTGGAAGTTACAGACTTCCATAATAATTATTAATTAAAGGAAATCTAATTTACTACCAGACGTATATTTGATTTTTTTAATAAAACAAAGTTTTCAGTAAAAACAAAGAAAAAAAGGGACTGTGTATTGTTAGCTTATTTCATAGCTTTTTTGTATCAATTAACTTCACTCGCCTGTAGAAGATGACTTGTTCGCTTCAGAGTAAAATAGTACTTTTAAGTTTAGTAAAACTTTAGATGATAAATCCAAAAATGACCTGGTTGCATTCTATCAATTCAAAATTCAGTACAATCTGAGTTTACATCATATGATTCAGAGCCTGTATTGACCTATAAGAAATCGATTATGAAAAAAAATAATGTGTTTCTTAGATATGTGTCAAGGTATCCTCTGAAATTTTACTTGTCTCTGACGCATTTAATCCATTATATTGCAAGCCATCAGTAGTTTTTTGGATTGGTTGAGCTTGGATGTGATGTGGAGACGAAGTTTAATCCCGAATCCAGAGTCACACCTAAGTATTTAACAGAATTAGATAAGCATATGTTAATACCATTCATATTCAAGTTCCTTATTTAGGGGCTTTCTTCTTCCTGTGGAAGAGAATAGCCACTGTTTATGGGGAGCGAACTCAAGGCCACAGCCATTACCCCACTCAAGAGCCTTGTTAATGGCTTCTTGAAGGATACAGACCATAGAGCTCGGATCCGGACCTGAAATTAAAAGAGCAACATCGTCAGCAAAGCCAATGGCCTTCACTGGGCCCGAAGCAAATAACCCCAAAAGCTTGTCAAATACAAGATTCCAGGCAATCGGACTGAGTACACCACCCTGAGGTGTCCCTCTGGTGAGAACTCGGTTCTTTCTAATACCCTTGAGTTCGACTGTGATGGAGCGACTTCTTAGGTAGGATTCATACCACTTGATAATACTTTCTGAGACTTTCCTAGCCCTGAGGCCTTCGACCACAGACGTAATGTCTATATTATCGAATGCACCAGAGATGTCCAGAAAAATCCCGAGACTATACTGACCCCTGTTGATAGATCGTTCAATGAGGTCAACCATAGAGGAGAGAGCAGAGTCGCAGCTCCTTCCTCTTCTGAAAGCATGTTGATTAGGGTTCAGAGGAATCCTAGTTAGATAATCTTCTTCAATTTTATTTAAAACAACTCTTTCGAGCGTTTTCAAAATAAAAGAAGTGAGAGTAATAGGACGAAAAGACTTTACCTTGGAGTAGTCATCCTTACCTGGCTTTGGAATAAAGATGACCTTAGACTTCCTTAGTTGTCTTGGAACATATGAGAGTCGAATTGAGGCCCAAAATAGTCGGGCCAGCCATTCCATACTCTTAGTGTCTAGGTTCTGCAAGATGATGGGCTTAATTCCATCTATCCCCGGTGTTTTATGAGATCCGAAGGATTCCACAGCCCACTTGATTTTGAGAGTCTTCATCCATGAGGCGTAGAAACTTGCCTCGAAAGATGACTTACTAATTTTGGTCTTTGAGTGTTCCGTTTCAGGAACCTCAGAACAACCAGGAAAAGAAGTAGTCAAAAGAAGGTCCAGTGCTTCTTCCGGAGACCCCGATCCCAGTAGCCCAACGGAGCATGTTTTGGAGCCCTGTATAACTTTGAAGAGCCTAGAAAGTTGTCTCCCGTCTTTTGCAGACTCAGTGAACCTCTTCCAGCTCTCCCGCTTAGCTGACCTTACCAGCCCCCTGAACTCACGTCGTAAGCTCAGATATTTGTTCCAGTTAGCTTCACTTTTATCTGATTTGTAAACTTTGTAGAGTCTCCTTAGGTTACTTCTGCAGAGCGCCACCTCCCGCGACCAAAAGTCAGGTTTTTCACTTCCCGACCTAACCCAAGCGGAAGGGCACGCTGTGTCCACAGCCCTTTGGACACCCCCTACAAATTTACAAAACGCCATGTCCAACCATCGGGGCGTGATAGTGCCCGGAAGTGACATGTCTATTTTCATGGAATGCCTAAAAAGATTCCAATCTGTTTTACGGAGATTTCTTATCTTGACACGTTTATTAGGTGCTGGGATAGGAACCTCAAACTCAATGAGAGCATGATCCGATAATAGATCCTTATCACTAACCCTCCAGTTAGTAACTCGGATTTGGTAACTAAGAGTAATGTCTATATGTGTTTCTGCGCCTCTCCCTATAAAGGTTGGCTTCAGTCCACAGTTTTCAACAACAAGGCCATTGCCTAAAATAAATTCTTCAATTACTTCCCCCCTCCTATTGGTATCCAACCCCAAAGAGAGGAGTGAGCATTTGAGTCCATGCCAATAATCAGTGAGTAGTTTTTATCCTGGCTGAATTTCATAAGTCTTACCAATGAGCTTGGTAAATCATTATTAATATCCAGGTAAACAGAACAAATAATAGTTTTGGAATCTCCATTTGTCATGATAGCAGAAGCTACATCACGACAGCTAAAGTCATTCATAAACCATAAGTTTAAGTTTTTGGACGCCACAATCGAAGCTCTGGGTGAGCTACCACCGTGTAGTACCTGATGGCCTGCTAGGCCTACAACTTTGCCTCTATAAGTATGAGGTTCCTGCATAAGAAAACAGAAACTGGACAAACCACTGAGCTCTTTGCTTATAGCTGCAATAGACGCTTTACATTTATGAGCATTCAATTGGAAAAATCGAGTAGACATAATGATAATAATATTATTTGAATTTATTTCATATAATAGGGAAAAGCTTGAATAGTTATATTCAGCATTAAAAACCCTAGCCTAAGTTGTCTTTTGAAAGACAGACTTAATAGAAGTCGAAGACTTCTTAATCGAAGAGCCAGTGCTGTCCCTGTTCCCACAGACCGCAGGTTCGATCCCCACGGAGGCACCTCTGGTTGAAGAATCAGGAGAAACTCCGATTCTCAAGCATTGTTGCACGCCATGAAAAGATTCCCCTACAGTCTTGGACAAGTTAGCTAACTTTCTCTTAGCAAGGGCTGCGGCCCGGAACTCCTCACCAGACAAAATTTCGTCTGGTTTTGCAGATTTTCTTGTCAATTCAGTGAGTTGACTCGAATTTGCTGCCGAGTTTGGGGCAACAGTCTTGCGTGGTTTCGAATGAGAGTTCATTCGGGGGATATCGTAGAGAGATACTCCCTGCGACTTCATCCTTCTCCGGGCCCTCTTCCTTTGGTTCGGTGTCATCAAAGTGTACTCCTCACGGCTTGGAATGTGCACAGGTTTGGATGAAGAAAGTTTTGTAGTCTTGCATGTCTGCTTCGACTCAGGCCTCTTTTTGTCCTCGGAGGTGAATTTGGCGTCACTTTTACCTATGAGATTTATAGATATCTGAGAGAAACCGATAGAAACTTTTTGCTCCGGCAATTTTTTGATTGCCTTTGCAAAATCCTTATCAATACCCAAAAGAAAATACTTCCCATTGGCTTGGGAGGCATCCCCTCGGGTCTTGACGGTATTTTTAACAGAAAAAACTTTACACTCCCCTGTTAAATTGTTTTGGTCGATCATTCGTTCGACTAGTTTGTCCTCGGGTAGAAGAAGGCTATCCGGGACAAAAAAGGACATCCTCGATAATGGCCCGAACTCGCCCTTGCCCCACGCTCGGACAGACTCGCCATTAGGTTTGATCATATCAGCAGCCTCACGGACCCATTTTGACGAAGGCTCATCAAGGCATCCGATCAGGCCGCGGCCGTTCCTCCATGTCCAGAACGCGCATTGGAGCTTTGGGGCTCTCAAGCCTGGTTTAGGATTGAAGAGAAGGCCTTGGGCCTCGACGACAAAAGAAACAAAAGTTTCTTTTGGAATATACCTCCGCTCATCTCTACCTAAATGGATATAAAGGAGAAAGGGCAGTGGCTTATTCTTTTTGGTCTTATCAGCATACGTGACCTTTGTTTTCTTAGCTGC
Source organism: Caligus rogercresseyi (assembly GCA_013387185.1). NCBI lineage: Eukaryota > Metazoa > Arthropoda > Copepoda > Siphonostomatoida > Caligidae > Caligus > Caligus rogercresseyi. Next base: position 209,048 of record CP045908.1, read on the forward strand.
TGGATCCTCTTCGAGGGCATTGGCTAGAGAGTTAAGGTCATCCAAGGCTGACTCGTCCATATCGGTTGTGAAAACCTCATCCTCAGCTGCTCCGGGCGGAGTGATCCTGCAGTCCCCTGCTGCATCCATGGCTGGACGGGCGGATTCCGAAGGAGACTCGTTCTGGGGCATCTGTTTGTCTATTGGATCCTCAATGACTCGGTTAGCATCCTCCAAGGAGTTTTGCTTGACCGTGGTCGTCACGGAGCGCGACTCTTCCGGCATCAGGCCCTCCTGAGAAGGAGATCCGACTCCGGGAAGCCTGTTTAGGGGTTCCCTCTTCGCCTCCGGGTTCACTAGCGTCGATGCTAGCCTCTTCCTCGAAGGTTTCGGGTCCGGGTCAGGCGGAAAGTCCATTAATTCACTAATATTCCTTTTTTTTAATGAGAGGCAAAAATAACACGACTCATCAAAACAAAGGAGAGGTTGCGAGCCTATATATATATATATACTAATAAAAAAAAAAGAATTCCCGTTCGTTCGTTCGTTTGTGCGTTCGTTCTTTAAATGTATCTCCCGAACGGATATTAGATCTTGCGAAATTTGAGTGAATAGTTTTGAGAGCATCAGGGAGTGTTAGTGGATTGTCAAATCCCGGAAAATTCTTTCATCGACATGCTTATTTATCGCCAAAAAAGTGTTTTGTTTATTTTTTAAAATTTGCAACAAAGTTAGATTGTGCCCAAATTTTCTGTGGATAAGAATGAGTACTAAGAGTGTTTTTGTTTTATGAGTGTTCCCCGAAAATTCGTTTTTCTACATGTTTTCTTAAAAATTGTTTTTCTGTCCCTGTATGTCCCCCAAATTTAAGTTTTTGGAAATAGCAACACTTTTTTATCTTGCAACATCGTGCTAATCAAATTTCCATAATGTCTAGAGATGGAGAGGGATGACAATACCCAGCCTTAAGGAATACAAAACGGAAAAAAAAATGGTAATGGACGATGCAATGGACGACTTTTTAAGGAACTACTTCTCATAAGAAAATAAAACATAGGCGCTCTATGAAACGACTTTAAAATAACTTCTTTTACGATGTTTAAATTCCAGCCTTTAAGAACAAAAAACGGAAAAAATGGCAATCAAGACACTATGACGACTTTTTAGGAACTGATTTTAATATGAAAAATCACACACGATGACATCACTAAAATTATTGGTGGGATTTTTTTCTCCATTCAGACTATTGTCATGTTGGAAAATCCCGGGCAGCGCGGGTAATATTTGCTAGTATACTTATAAAAAAAGAATTCGTTTGTTCGTTTGTTGCGTTCGTCGTCGTTTCCCTGTATCTCCCGAACGGGTCAGATCTTGACAAAATTTTCAGTGAATAGTTTGAGAGCTCAGGGAGTGTTTTAGTGGGGTTGTCAACTCCCGGAAAATTCGTCATCGACATGCTTATTTATTCGCCAAAACGTTTTTTGTCCGATTTTTTAAAATTTACAAGTTAGATTTTGCCCAATTTTCTGTGGATAAGACTGAGGTACTAAGACGTGTTTTCGTTTTTTGAGTGTTTCCCGGAAAATTCGTTTTCTACATGATTACTTAAAAAATATTTTTCCTTCTGTCCCTGTATATCCCCCCAAATTAGTTTGTGGAAAATAACAACACTTTTTTATATTGCAACATCATGCTAATAAAATTCAAAATGCCTAGGATGGAGAGGGATGTCAATACCCAGACCTAAGGGATACAAACGGAAAAAATGGCAATGACGATGCAATGACGACTTTTTAAGGAACTACTTCTCATAAGAAAATAACATAGGCACTCTATGAAAGACTTAAAAATAACTTCTTTTTATGTGTAAATTCCCAGCCTTAAGGAACAAAACAACGGAAAAATGGCAATCAAGACCAAGGACAACTTTTTAAGGAACTAATTTGAATATGAAAAATCACAGTGATGACATCACTAATATTATTCATCTTCTGTTACGATGATAAATACTCAGCCGTAAGGTATAAGAAAAGGAAAAAATGGCAATGAATACCCAATGTAAATTTATAAGAACTGATTTAATATGAAAAGTCACATGCGATGATTTCACTGAAATTATTAGTGTGATTTCTTCTTTGCACGATGTTTAAATACCAGCCGTATGGAATACAAAACGGAAAAAAAATGGCAATGACGACCCAATGACCACTGTTGAAGGAACTGATTTTAATATGAAATGTCACATTGATGACATAACTCAAATTATTCGTGTGATTTCTTCTTTTTGTGATGTTTAAATACCCAGTCTTAAGGAATACAAAACGGGAAAATGGCAATGAAGACCCGATGACGACTTTTTAAGAATTTATTTTAATATGAAAAATAACACGCGTTGACATCATTATATTATTGGTGTGATTTTTTCCATCCAGACTATTGTCAAGCTGGAATATCCGAGCAGCGCCGGGTAACATTAGCTAGTCTCTATAATTATAAAAAAGAATTCCGTTCGTTTTGTGCGTTCGTTCGTTTCCCTGTATCTCCCGAACGGGTCATTAGATCTTGACGAAATTTTCAGTGAATAGTTTGTGAGCTCAGGGATGTGTTTTAGTGGGGTTGTCAACTCCCGGAAAATTCGTCATCGACATGCTTTTTTATTCGCCAAAAAGTTTTTTGTCATTTTTAAAAAATTGCCAGATTTGATTTTTTCCAATTTAAAGGGTCTTGATTGCCATTTTTTCCGTTTTTTGTTCCTTAAGGCTGGGAAATTTACACATAAAAAGAAGTTATTTTCTAAGTCGTTTCATAGAATGCCGATGTTATTTTCTTATGAGAAGTAGTTCCCTTAAAAAGTCGTCATTGCCATTTTTTCCGTTTTGTATCCTTAAGTCTGGGTATTGACATCCTTCTCCATCTTAGGCATTATTGAAATTTGATTAGCCGATGTTGCAATATAAAAGTGTGTGTTTTTCCACAAAACTTAAATTTGGGGGGATATACAGGGACAGAAAGAAAAAAATTTTTAAGTAATCATGTAGAAACGAAATTTTCCGGGAGGGAAACACTCAAAAAAACGAAAACACGTTTAGTACCCTCGTCTATCCACAGAAAATTTGGGCAAAATCTAACTTGTAAATTTTAAAAATCGGCAAAAAACGTTTGGCGATAAAATAAGCATGTCGATGACGAATTTCCGGGAGTTGACAACCCCACTAAAACACTCCCTGAGCTCTCAAAAACTATTCACTGAAAATTTCGTCAAGATCTAATGAACCGTTCGGGAGATACAGGAAAACGAACGAACGAACGACGAACGAACGCACAAACGAACGAACGAACGAAGGACTACAAAACGGAAAAAATGGCAATGAAGACTCAATGGCAACTTTTTAAGGAACTTATTTAATATGAAAAAATCACATGCGATGACATCACTAGAATTATTTTTGTGATTTTTTTCATTCCAGACTATTGTCAATTTGGAAAAATCCACGGGCAGCGCCGGGTAACATACGCTAGTATTTTATAATATATATAGATAATATATATATCTATATATATATATATATATATATATATATATATATATATATATATATATATAACGGGTGCGCAATATCTTCTGGACACTTTTATTTTTAACTTCATGAAGATCTCAAACATGAACCTGAGGTACTACAATAATGAAACTTGGACAGTTATAGAGATATATATTACCAATTTATTCTCAAATATAGACCTTCAGCTTTAATACAGGCTTCGATACGGGACCTGAAGGCCTTGCAGGCATTGACGATGTCATTCGTGTTCATCGCGGCCACACCTTGTTGACAGAAGCCTTCAGAGCGTCGACATTGGGGTGGCTGTTAGCGCAGGCTCTCTGCTCCACATGCGTCCAGACAAAGTAGTCCAAGGGATTCAGGTTTGGCGATGATGACGGCCACATCTCCTTTGACCAGAATCCTTGGACGACAGTTGCTGATGATGTACTTCTGGACGGCGTCTGACGTGTGGCGGGGGCGCATCTTGGTCCAAACCCAATTTCCTTGGCAATAAGTAGCATCTAGACTGGAAAGACTGGTGAGCAAGTATATGTTTATAATGCTCGCGTTCAGGTTCCCTTGATCCAGATCGGTGGGATTGTCTTCCGTCTGATCCAACGACGCCAAGCATCATGGCCTTGGCCGGGTGTTGGACCTTGGGAACATACTGACATAGCATCAGTGTCTGCAGCAGACTGGCAATGTATCTGTAATTGCGGCGGTTGTTGTACTTGTCGACAACGAAGTTCTTCTCATCTGAGAAGACTACGACCTTTCCAGATTACTTTCAGCCAATTAAGATTTTTTTACTGCGTTCCAGGCGCTTTTCTCGCTGAATTACTGTCAGCATTTGCACTGGGACGACAGCCCTGGACCGCATCCCAAGGTCAAACCTCACCAGGTTCCTCATGGTGCTCTCGGTGATATCGTTCTTCTTGGCGAGGCCGCGGACGGAGTTGTTTGGGGTCTTGACCTGCTTTTTTATTTTTCCCACCAAGTCGGCCGTACGGACGCTCTTAGGCTGCCACAATTCCCTGTTCGTCTGACCATAGCCGCCAGACTCGTCATAGAGCTTCTTGATGCTATATATTGTGCTCCTGGCAATCCTAAAGTTGCGAGAGATGTCCATGGGCTTGTCGCCAGCATGGATCCGCGCGATCACTTTTTCCCTTATCTTTTCCATAACGCAGTATCTTTTGTTTACATCGTCCAATTGTCTTCAAAGAGGTCGAAATTAAAGCTAAGAAATCGCACAACCTTTCGTACTTCAATCACTAAGCGATGGTTGCTTCATTCTGTCGCTATAACTTATTTAAAAAGTCCAAGAAGATATTGCGCACCCGGTATATATATATATATGTATACATATTTTTTAATATGATCAAAGACCAATGGGCTCCATTGGTTGTGGCGAGAGTGTGACAGATATAAATGGCGAGATTATCAACAACTTATACTACTTCAGTGAACACACTCAACTTCTCCGAGTAGAAAAAAGTATGATAAAAATGATAGTCTTGAAATTTCTGACTCATTGTTTTTACTTTTGAGGATCATACTTAGTGTACACCCCCATATTATAACGAAAGAGTTTTAAGTTGATGAAGAGAATCTTCCCTCACACAAGTCCCCTATGATCTTATTTCAATAAAGAATATCAACAATAATTGCCTTCGACTCTGCTTCTCAATTCGCCAGGGTATTCAATAACATCCTCTTTCCAAGGTACTTCATGATTAGCATACAATTAAAAAAATAATTTATAAATAGGTCCTTACATAAAACAAAATCTAACAGATTTATTTATCAATTGTTTTTAAGAATAAAATCTCATCTGACGTTTCTTAGTGTATTTACAGTAAAATATAATAAATAAAAGATCTAGAATTTGATTTTAAAAATCTACTCTTCGTATCAGTAGTAGTCGTTGGCAAGCCATGTCGTATAGGTCTAACATATCTAGCAATCAAAGCGTTATTGGTATTCAGTAAGTTTTAAAAGGAAAAAATAATGTAGTGAGTGAAATTCATTTCCCATAGGTCAAGATTCTGCTTTTATAAAGCTCCACACTTACCTTTCATTCTACAATAGCGATTGTCATTCATCATTAGATCGACAACAATTGCAATGGCTTTAAAAAGCTTAAAATTGACGGTAAATATTATAAGTTTATTCCTACGAACCGTATAGATTAAGCTCTCAAAATGAGAGAATATTTAAAAGATGCGTAGCGTTTTTATCGGACCCTTAATTTCTCCCAAAAATAATTGCACTGGTATACGTGTACAACAGTCATGAATATCTTTTATTGTCCAAATTTACCATGAACAATAAGGTCTTCTTTTCATTTAATCTTCTATTACGGAAGCTTCAAGTTTTTCGGAGGAGTGTGCTGGACATCTGTAGAAAAAGTATTAGGCGGTTCCTCCTCGTAGATATTGTTTGTTACATTATTATTATATATATATATAGGCTTGGACTAATAGTTAGTTTAGAGTTTATCATATGACAGTTTGATCCTATATGCCATAAATTATCCAAGCATCAGATAAATGTTCTTCCTACTTTGATCTTGTTTGACTCAAGTAATATATAACAATGATCGGTACCGATTCAGAAAATACAAGCCAGACGTACAGAAAAACATCGTAGGTCCCAGCTCTGATTATGTATGGTTAGAAATATGCGTCTCCATAACGAATTCTTAAACATTTGTGTTTTTATTTTTAATGAGTTTTGCCCAAAGAGATAAAAAGATACAGAGCTTATTCCCTTCAATTGTATCTGTGTGTCCGCTATGAACAAGTAATTGATACGACGTCATCGTCAGCTGATCATAGAGATATAATCTATCTCTATGATCAGCTTACGATGACGTAGTACAAATTACTTTGTTCATAGTGGACACACAGAATACAGCTGAACGATGTTTCTCTGCTATTGAAGGGAATCAGCTCTCTATATCTTTATTGTTTTGCCTGGTGTTAACTTCATGTAGAGATATATAACAACATTCGATTTCCTTGGCCCCCCTTTTTTTGTTCCTCCTGGCTCTGTATCTCTTGATTATTATTATTATTATTACGTAAGAAATATCTTACATCATATTGTATGTATTGCCTCCTTTTTAACCTAATTTACTTTATTATAATGTGATGTATATATTTCCATTAGCAAAATTCATGATGGTAGATCAAATATATGAATATTTATGATAACCCTTTGAGCCATGATTAATGAAGTTAGCTTCTCAGGTGAGTGACTGATTATTCTTCTGTGAATCTCTCTCTCTCTCAAACTTCATTTTGTTTAAAAAGGCCTCCTTACTCGCTTCCTGCATAGGTATATATTACACAAGGTTATTATTATGTACGATAATAAGCATTTAATGATGTAGGGGGGAAACCCTTTATTATGTTAAGTATTAAATGCACTATGAAACAGGGTATGCAAAAAAACCAAAATTTTGGGAAAACCCGAATAAACCCGGGTTTTATCGTGGGTTTTTTCGAAATTCGGGTTTTTCATTACACCATAATAGCTATTCTTGGTATTGATAAAAATTTTACATACACTATTTAAACTAATAATAGCTCGTTAATGATGAACTATATATATATATTTCTAAAATATTTAAAATACATTAAGATTGTTGGTGATAACATCGTTACACTCCTTCTAGATAATACGAAACTGAATCTAGATTATCCGATTGGTCAATATCGTGGTTACGACTTCTTAAATGGGTATATATCCTAACCAACTTAATAACCTTTTCATTCTTCAGCCGATTCCGTAGTTTCGTGTGTACAAGACCAAAGGATGAAAAAGCTCTCTCAAGTCCTAAGTCAAATTAAGAAATACTTTGTTATAACATACAGCACGAGTTTATGAATTAAATTTAATGCTACCTGCTGATGAAGATGGGCAGGTAAAGAGCCTAATGGCCAGTTGGCAGAACTCCATAAGTGGCATCAATTCAGTGTTCTTTGCAACATATCTCCAATACTTTATCGGCTCCAAAATATCCTTGACACTAGAGATAAAGGCAGACGCTGGAAAAAGAGAAGAGTCTTCTATCTGAAAAGCAGCCATTATTCCAGGAAAGGATGGATCAAGATCTTCAAGAAGCTTCATTGCGTCCTCTCTCATTTGTACTGGAATTGAGGGCCAGTTTTGTTCATCAACATTTTGGCCAGAGTATGATGGGGTGTTATGGCACTCTTCATTCTGAACTGGACAGCTTCATATAGCTCACTGGTGAGACAAGAGCTTGATGAAAGTGTAAGCCATGATTCAACTACTTCCCCAAGATTGGTATCATCAGATTGAAAAATATTTAGACTTCTTGTCACAACATCAAGCTGAGATTGCAAATGAATAGCTTCTTCTTTGATTTTGCGATTATCAAGAATATTTTGACCTTACTAGGGACAATTCCTTGATCGCAAATATCCAAATATAATTGGTAATTGAATAGGAAACTCTCCAAGAAGTCACGATGACTGAGCCATCTAAAAGAAACAAATGAATCATACTTTTAAAAGAAATTATCACCTTTTATAAACTTTCCTTCTCACCTCGTGTCATTCGGCAATTGTGGGATCTTCCCACCCATCTGTTTCAACCTAGCTGCTACGGGTTGATGGTTTCGGAAATATTTCTGGACTTCAATTAAGTGGTTCTTAATCACTGATGGTGTTGCATCTATTTGAATCAAGTTAAGGTAATGTGCCGAGCAGCCATATGCGATGAATGATTTTCCTCTCCATTCCTCCAAAAGAGAGCGAATAAGAACCATTTTTGGTTCATTGTCGCTAACAAACCCAACGATTTGACAGCCATACTTCTCTTCGGCATTTAAAATCGAAGATTTGGCTAAATCAGCGCAATATGAAGCATCTTTCCTAACATCACCTACATCCACTGCATCAAGAAGGAACGTATGCCCAGGTATGTGGACACACGTGGCAATGATGGATTCACGGTGGACATTTGACCATCCATCTTGAGATACAACAGCATACTTCCCCTAAATAAGTAGAAAATTGTCGTAAATTTGCACTTACGTACGATAGAAAGTTAACCTGTAAGAGTGACTTCATTTGTCCATCAATTTTATCATGTTCCTTGTCCAAAAGAGGCCCAGCCAAATTTCTTTCTGTCACCAGCCGCGCCCCAATTCCGGGCCGCATCATTTCCATTGCCCTTTTAAACTCTGGATCTTCTGCAGTTTTAAATGGCAATCTATTTTTGAAAAAAACTCTCGCCCATGCTCTTGAAGCTTTTCTTTCTCGGATTCTGATGTCACAATGATGTTAGACAAACGTTTTATCTTGAACGGAGGACTAGAGCTGTCTGGAAGATTATCTCTCGCTCCTGAGGGAACTACAAAGGGCGATGTTGAAGAAGGGTCATTTGAACATGTAGTAGACGCTGAGCCGAGTATAAGGGAACATTTTTTCCTATGTTCCGTCATTCTCTCGAGACGTCCTCTTACTTGGGTCAAACAAGATTTGCATCGTAGCAGCTGATCCGTAGAGGTTTCCCAAAATTTTCAGTCGAGTTAATGGCTTCAAAGTAGTTATTATTGGGTCAGGGCGCCTTCCTTGCTAGGATCCTATTCCCTCCTGACATTTCTTTAGCAACTGATTGGTAACTCGAAGTGAAATCAGACAAAAAAGCATTCAAATTGCCACGTATTTACGTACCTCGATGGACAAATTCTCTATTTATCAACATCTAGCATTCAGTGATGGACGATTGATGCCACCCTCCCCCCCTCAAAAATTTCATGCTTCGACTTGCTCCAGGGAAATCAAGGTGCTTTTGCGTCTAGTGGATGGCTCCA
>CP045908.1:227556-244726 GCA_013387185.1 Caligus rogercresseyi
TATGATTACATAAAAATTAGTTTTTTTTCTGTCCCTGTTTTTCACCCCAAATTCAGTTTGTGTAACATAGCAACATTTTTAGATGCACCTCGCGCAATTCACATTTTAATAATGCCAAGAATATGGAGAGTGATGTCAATTAGTATCTTCGGTACTCGATGTTCTCTATTAAATGGCTTAAAAAATAATTTCTCTTTATGAAGCTTAAATACCCAGCCTTACGGAATGAAAAACGGGAAAAATGGCAATGACGATTTTTAACAGGACTACTTTTCATAAGGAAATAACATAGTCACTCTATGAAATGACTTAAAAATAAAAAAATTGTACGATGTTCAAATACTCAGCCTTAAGGAATACAAAACGGAAAAAATGGCAATGGAGACCAAATGACGACTTCTTAAGAAACTGGGTTTAATTTGGAAAATCACATACGATGACATCACCAAAAGTATTTATTACATTTTTTTCTATTCAAACATTATATTCAAGTAAGAAAATCCCCAAAGCGCCGGGTAACATCCACTAGTATATTATAAATATATGATATTAAATATATATATATATATATATATATATATATATATATAAATATATATATATAATATATATATATATATATATATATTAGGGTTGTTCTTATTTTTCAAATGTTTGAAATGTTAGCAACATTGTGATTTTCTGTTTCTTGGTGATAAAAGAAGACGACATACAAAGTTTGAACAAAATCGGTCAACATTACGAGGTCGCGCAACGAGGTCAAAGTTTTAAAAATTTAGTAAAAATATAGTTTTCCCGCAAATTTCTTCAAAATGGTGGACGTTACAGACTTCAATAATAATTATTAATTTAAAGGAAATCTAATTTACTACCAGACGTATGTTTGATGTTTTTTAATAAAACAAAGTTTTCAGTAAAAACAAAGAAAAAAATGGAGTGTGTATTGTTAGCATATTTCATAGCTTTTTGTATCAATTAACTTCACTCGCCTGTAGAAGATGACTTGTTCGCTTCAGAGTAAAATAGTACTTTTAAGTTTAGTAAAACTTTAGATGATAAATCCAAAAATGACCTTGGTTGCATTCTATCAATTCAGAATTCAGTACAATCTGAGTTTACATCATATGATTCAGAGCCTGTATGACCTATAAGAAATCGATTATGAAAAAAAAAAAATAATGTGTTTTTTAGATTTGCGTCAAGGTATCCTCTCAAAATTTACTTTGTCTCTGACGCATTTATAATCCATTATATGCGTCATTTTGTACGCGAGATAGGTTTTTTAATGTACATATAACTCTCTACTTATTAAATGGACATGATTTAGTATACCAAAATATTAAAGCTGGTTTACCAAGCTTTCATTTGATATGTTTGGTGTTCTAAAAATCGCTTACTTGGTAACTGCTGTAGTGTTTACCTGGATAGAAAGAGAAAGAAAAAAAGAACGGATAGAAGTGAGGCAAAATACTCTCTCCCTTCTTTTTTTCTTTATCTTTCTATCCAGGTACATTAACAGCAGTTACCAGTGGTAATTGTATATTCTCATATCAAAAGATCAATTTTTGGGGGAGAGTACGTGCAAAAATGTATTTGCTTTATCTCTTAAAGTAATTGACACACCAATGACAAATGTAATGGCTAAGAGTATGTCATGGCGATAACATTTAAAAACAAAGATCACAAATATATGTTGGACTTTATATTTCACCAAAACCTATAGACTGTGTTATGAGCAATTATACAATTTTACGAACAACAATTTTAACCAGAGATTATCATTAATAAGCCTATCATTTATATATATAGGATGACTAAATTAATTAACAATTATATATATATATATATATATTAAGGGAGTGCCGTTCCCATGTGCGTTAAGGCGTGTTCAACTCTCAATGTTGGAGACCCAAGTTCGAATACTCCTGAGGGGATGGTCATTATTGGTCACCTCATTGATAAGATCCTAAGTTCGATAGACTAATTTACATGCATAATGCCTATTTATATCCAGTCGGATGCAATTCTATCGAAACAATAGCCACAATAAAACAATATTTATTTGTTACAAAATTAATATAAACACCTAAGTCAGGATAATAATTAATAATTATTTTTGTAATAAAGGAATTACGATTGACTAATTGAATGTTTATTATATCACGGTCTATAAATTTTATGAAAAAAGTATATTTACATTGTTTCTTTTTATGTTATTTTCAGCTGTTATATCAGTCTATATTTTTTTTTCCAAATTGATATTATTTTCCCTGGATGTTTTTATGATTATTATATATTTTTTTTACTTGATAAATGATGGAATTTTATATAAATACGTATCCATCATAGAAGTGTGCAACTATTTATATATATATATGTGATTATTTTGATGGATGAGTCGCACTCGAATGTTTCCCTCATTCCTCTTCTTTATATTAAATTCCTATATTATGTTATGGCATACATATTTGCCCAATGAATGTGAATGCAGTTTTCATTATAAAAGAAGGTCGATCGTTAAATACATGTAAAACAAAACCTTCCCAAAGTGTATGGAAGAAATGGCTCAAAAAGAAATTTGGTTAAAAAGTGTGAAATTTTTAGGGCATCACTATATAATTAATTAAGAAATAATGATATAGACTTATGTCATGTAAGCTTAATTATATTTTACTAATATTTGACGATCTTGCGCAGTCCCACAAATAATAATTAAAAACTTAATCTCAATACACAAATTTCCATACGCTCGAAAGATTCGATGTGCGCACCCGTTGTGCTTTTATGTGCCTCAAGACACCCGCGTCTACCAACTCTGCCGCTACTGTTAATCTTTCAAAGGCCTGGGGCCTGTCACAGCCATTAAGATAGGCTTACACCTTAGTCAAGTGCTCGGAGGGTGGCAAAGACAATTACAGGGCGCTTAGATCATTTTAGTTCCTTAAGCATAATCAAATTATATATTTATACATATATATTATAAATTGGTTTTTGTTATTTATTAATACTTTATTATTGTATTAGTATTTGTCTATATATAAAGATATTTATTTTTTTAGTAGCCATGAAGTTATATTAGCTCCGAAATAAAATCATACAACAACAATTGATTCATTTGATGTTCTACAATTTTTCTTTATTTTAAAATCTTGTTTGTTTGCCATAAAAGCATTCTTAATAATACAAACTTCATAGTGTTTTACTTGTGTGAAAGGCAGTATGCTTACTAATTTATAATAATGATGTAGTATAAAGCGTTAAAGTAAAGTAGTGCATGCAAGGAAAAAGTAACAAAAAAATTGGCCAAAATTTGTTTATTTTCTTTAACGTTAGATGTCGTTAGTCCATGAAATTACGTCACAATCCTATTTCAAACCAGTTTAAAGGGATTAAGTTTGATGATTTGAAATATATCACTTTTTTCAAGATAAAAATTTCTCCATATAAATAACAAAAGGACTTTGTTATTATTTTCAAATGCTCTTGCATCAAAGCGCCCCCTTACGGACTAAAGAAGAACTAAAATTTTGGCCAATCCCTTTTGGGAAAAAAGGAAGAATTTTATGTTATGCATGCACTACTTTACCTTAACGCTTAAATGTAGTAGTGAAGAACTTGATACAAATATATAAATCTATGAGATATGTGGCTTGCCCATAACAATAGTCTTACTTTCAGCAAGAATCATACTTATTATAGACTCTCTCAATGCATACAATATACTATTGTGCTCTAACAATGCCAGGGATGGATTGTGTCCCTTGGAAAACAGTGTACATCTTTGAAGGTATTCATGTATGTACTCTATCAATAAGACCTTCATAAGGGGTTCCTTTAAGAAGCACTCTTTTGGGAAATTATATATGACGGCCTTTTAATAAATAATGTAACTAAGTTCCTCCCGCAAGGAAGGGGCTTTCTCCATATTGAGGCATAAAAATATATCATTTCATAAAAATATGCTGAATCAAGCTTCTTTTAGGTATAATATGATGTCAATCTTAGACTCCTGACGGCAATAAGAGTATTATTTAATCGTATGGGTATGCCCAAAAAGTGTGAATAAATTGTCCCTGTTCTTTATAGCTTTAAGTTCGTATTGAGTATGGTTTTCTATGTGGAATTCGATGGTTCGTTCCTCTGCATTGAATATGAAGTAAAATCATTTACTAATCTTGTATGTATTATTGGCACTCTGTAAAAAAATACATCTTAGGTCCAGGTTGTAAGGTAAAAAATTCAAATGGCAAAGCTATTACCGTAAAAAAGCCTAAATACAACAGGATGTACATCTTGCCGATAAATAGTACCCGAAATGATGTAAGCCCCTCTCTTCCTTTTTCACCCTCTTTTTCCGGCTTTTAAATTTGCACTTTAATTTTTTAATCACACAGTCCAGGTACGTTTTGTCAAAAAATGTCAAATTACTTATAGAAGTTGTTTAATAAAATATGTGTTATATAAAAGATATAGTGTAAACACATGATAGTGGTGTATGTTTATGTAAAAGGGTAGCTTGTGATTCATATCCAAGTTCACTCTTGGATCTGGATCCATAAAAGCTATGTTTATTCATGTTTTTAATATTTTATATCCACGGTGAAATTTTTTAATATTTAGCTCTACAAATTATATTTGTATGATAAAAATAAAAAAACCCACTCAAATGAATAAAAATACTCGTTTTCTGATTGACACCATTTAGTTTTTCATTTTCATTATAAATTCGTGCATTTAATATTTTATATTAATGTAGTTAAACGAAATATGTAATCATGGATTACAATAACAGTTAACCAAGCAAGAACAGTCCAATATTTTATCTCTTGTCAACATCTGGCAGTCTTTTCAACAGTTTTAATCTTTGGTTAAACTTCAAAGCCATGATGAAAGTACAAAATATATACTTTTTGCGTATTTTAATGAGACAGCCTTGGATACACATTTTCATATTATATATATATATATATTCCTTAAAAGGCTAAATATCCCTCTATGAAATATTCCCCTTTGTACAAAAAGGAATGAATGAAAATCGCTTTTTCCATATTTAAGATTTTAATGTTCCCGACTCAAATATAAGCTATGTACATATTTATTTTCATTTTTTTTGGGTTCACGGAAATTGAGGAAGCTTTCATCCTGGATTTTCACTTATATTTATCTACACTTTTTGAATATTCAAACATGTGTGTATGTGTATTATATTTCCTCTCCACGAAAATATCAATTTTATTGAAAAAACTGTATTTTATACCAGAAAAAATAACAAACCAAATTCCTCCTGACAATAAAAATGTTAAGCTGGAAGAATAAAAGTAGATATTTGTATTTACGCATGTAGTTTCTATGTGGTAGGGAATCTTGGTGAAGTTTATTGATGATATGTGTAGCTCCTTAGAAGAATTTGGAAATCCATGATTTTCGTTTCATTTCATAGAGTTTTACTGAGATTAATATATGTTTTTAATTGAGTACAGTATATTAAATAGTGCACATCCAAACAAGTCACCCGGTGGCTATCTTGCCTCACTTGATATAGTCATCACGCAAATCCCCAAATTTTTCACCGAAGATCTGGTTGTTTGTTCAGTAAAGCAGTTAATATAATAATTCAACTATTGCTAGTATTTCTTTCACATAACTAAAGATGATCCGACAAGTCTCATTAATCCACTTGTTAAATATTGTAACATCCATCACATGCCTCTTTTAATTGGTGGTGACGTTAACGCATGAAGTACCCGTTGGAGAGACAGAATAACAAACTCTCTGAAACTTGAATGATTAAGGGCATAAATAACCTGAATCTTCAAAACGTTGGCTGTGTACCACCAACTTTTGCCAGTGATATGGTTGACTCAATAATTAATTTGACCCTGAGAAATTTTGAGTCATTCACAATATCCAAAATAATAAGCAAATCACTGGTCATTCACCCAATTGGAAAGTCAAAAAAGTTTTTGTTACTCAGATGATCTAACTCCTACTTGAAGGGAGTCCTCTGACTACAATAAAATTCATCAAATGCAATAATAATAAAGTCCAAAATATCATATATGGAAAAGATCTTCCGGGAACCTGGACAAGCCGCTATCATTCAAATTTTAACCAGTATTATAAAGTTCTTGACGGAACATTTTTACAGAAAGTTATTCAAAATTAAAATGATTATAAACGTTTGATAAAATTGATTAGTTTTTTATCTATATCATAAAATACATTCTATAGTGATAATATGTTTCTCTACTCCACTTTTCAAGGAGTTGAAATTTTAAGTTCCATTTTTTATATCATGATACTTTTATTGTTTACACCCGTTCCCCCAAATGTTGAACAATGTATCAGTCTCTACGAAACTCTAACTCTGATTTACAAATTAAATATACATATTGGGTTGAAATAAGAAAAGCCAATTTGCCAGAAAAAATATATTTTTAATACTTGGAGTGAAGAATTCCCCTAGATAATTTATTTACGCGCACTTCGATTATATGTTGGCAATTTTGTTTTATATTCATTTTCCAAAATAAGTACCATTATGTTTTTCATAAAAAACCTTAAAATTTGTAATAGATCACTCGGTCTCATCAAAATAAAACTTGTAAAGATGACGAGCAAACATCATAAGTGGCCTTATTCCTTATATATATATAAGCAAGATAGTTGCTGAGTAATGAAAAATTTGGATACCCACACATAGTTAATAATGAATTCTTCCTAAAACATAACACACAATGAACATTTTTTGCTGATCTAAAAAGAAATGTTATATTCATGCTTAGGTTTTATTAAATACGTTAAAAAGATATGAGGAAAACATAATTTCAATTATTATAATTTACGCAAAAATATACGAGAAGGGAATTTTGTGTAAGTTGTTGTTTATTTCATAAGATAATCTTTAGCTGCGTGTATTTAAGTGCTTAATTGAAAAGAATTGAAAATATCCCAGTACGATTTGAGAACAATCTCAAGCTTTATTTTACTCAAAAGTAACCATGTCAAGTTGATAAAAATATTTATTCAAAGCATTATGGGGAACATAATATTTTTAAAATAGAAACTTAGCTCCATTAGGAGTATTGGAGTATATCTACAGCAATCAAAAAAAATAAAAAGTATTCATTTTACAAATTGACTTTCATTTTTTTAAGATAAATGTTGTCAGTTTTTTACACATTTATTTCAATTTTCTAAAACGAAGTACCAATTTATCAGTAAATATTCATATTCCTAATAAATAAAAGGCATGAACAGGTTTTAGATGTACTCAGATATAAATATATCTCTTAACATAATTTCGGATAGTGTAGGCTAATTAACACTCAATTGGAATATAATGCAAACTCACATAACGTATCTATATAAATATACTGGTATTCGAAATATTCGAGAAAAATACAAGCTGGGAATGAACACGTTAGTAAGACTCGCATATTGGGTGCCTACGGGGCGCCATATGTTCGCCCTTCGGGTATGGGTAGGTTTTGGAGCTAGTTTGTGAGTGAAATAGACCTTAAAGAATATAAAGAGGAGAGGAGAAAAATAATTTCTGTTTTTACAACATTCCTCATAAAAGTTTTGACTTTGTACAAAAAATATGTTTTAAGTCACATGAGATGCTTTTTCTTTGTCTATTTCTCTAACTCCTCCTCCTCCTTTTCTTTTGTCCTCTCTTTACCTTGAAGAGTAGGTAGTAAAATCAGACAGGTCTGATTTTTTTAAAATTTCTGGTCCCATCACTTTGACAATAGTTTTATTTGACCCAAGGATTCCATAGGTACCTTCAAAGTTCAAATCTGACCATAATTTTTGGATATGAGTGGCTTTAAACCATAGTTTATTATATACACTGAATATTTTCAAGGTCAAGGGAACATCTTTCAAATTTGGCCCGTGTTATATTAAAAATCCACTTCATAAAAAGTAGACTTGACTTCGAAATATAAAAGATATATTCCAGTAGAAGCTGGTGTATTATTCAAAACAGTATAAGAAAAGTTCCCTATTTTTATTTTGCACAATTTTATTATTGTGTATCAAAACAAAATAACAATAAGAAATGGTTTTAATACTAAAATGTCATATTTTATGAATAGCGTAGTTACATTTCTATTCTCAATCTACATCCATTGATTTAAAAACCAGAAAAAAAGTGGTGCATCATTATATCACGTCATGCTTCTCTTCAGCGTCCGTTCCCGCGTCAATACAATAATCCTCTAGACGTTGAATAACAACCAGTAAAAGGCGGGAGGGACTGACTAAAAAGGTCAACCACGCTAATCATAAAATATGACTTTAATAATGTAGATTTGGATAATGTCTATTATTTCATGTTATATGTAGTAGTGACCATTCGTAATTCTACAAAGCTGTTTATTAAATGGCTAATACCTGTATTAGAACAAATAGGGCATTGTAACCCTTTATAACTACGAAAAACTATGTATATTTTACTTTTAAAACAATTGTACTAAGGCATTCATGATAAAGCCGGAGCAAAATATGAATAAATAGGATCTAAAAGATTTAAAACAATCTGCATATTAATGATACACAGGCCTAATATCCCGAGTGATCTTAAAGCCACTCCTACCGACACCTTACTTTATCATCTACAAAATCTCAGTTATTAATTAACAACCTATGTATGCATTACTGAGTAATTTAGCTCTGAAAATAACAGTTAAAATGAATAAGGGGAATTATAATCGTTCAACATACTAATTAAAATCCTATTTTGGTTGTTTTATATTACTGATGTACCATAATCATTAAAAAGGGAAAACTGATAAGGGAAATTCAGCTATTTTTCATGAGTATAATTATTTAAATTTATAATTTCATGACTTAAATGTATAATATTATTTAAATTATAGATTCATGACTTAATCACTAAGAAATCACTAAAAATAAAAGACTATATCTATGCTAATTGTTCTAAAGGTTTCGTGATTGTTAAAATTTTCTTCGTTCCGTATCAAAAGGATTTTATAACATATATATTATATATATATATCTATATATATATATATCTATATATAATAGATATATATTATTATATATGTATATATTGATATTAATCGCTTTTGTTACGGAACGAGAAATTTTTAACAATCAAGAAACCTTTAGAACGTTAGCATAGATATGAGGAGCATAGGTGCCTAATGATTTTTGCTCAATTATTCGATAATAAAGTCGTTTTTAAATGGTTATAATGTCTTGATGGCTATTCTAAAGCCTGGAACGTATGTAAATATAACTTTGCAGCTGAAAAATTGTCCATGAGGTGTAGATCTATCATAACGTGAAAGTGTCCGTTTTGTCCCATTTTTACGACTATAATGCAATTATCTCATTGCATAATCAAAGTTTTGGAAATATTACTTTACCAATAGATTTATTGGATCTTTCTTCGAAATGTATTGGCAATGCATTAATGTTAATTGCTGCCTTGGCCTGAAAATCATAGAATCGTATGTACCATTGGCCTAAAACATGAAAATTTTAAAATTTAAATTGTGGCCAGAAAAACAAAAGCCATTGTTCGAAATAGCAATTTATCATTGCATGAACTCCATAGAATCAATTTTTTAAAGTTTTGGCCGTTGGCAATTTTTTGTTGCATAGTGTTATATATAACTTGAAACCACTCAAAAGCTAGGTGAGGATACCAGTTTCTTTAAGAGTATGTGTATTTGGAATCTTTTATATTCTGGAAACAATATATCACAAAGATTTGTTGAATGAAGAATGATAATATTCAACTGCAAAATACAAATAATTTTTTAAAGGATAAACAGCTGAGCTCAAAGAGTGTTTACGACAGGCCAGAACGTGGAGAGCTGCCAGGGATGCAGCAATAGCTCTCGCCGAAGGGAGTGGCGCTATAGATTACTCCGATCTCATGGCATGATTTCCCCCACAAAAAATCGATGTGGTTTTTTATTTCTATTTTATATATTCATGTATTATACGCTTATTAATTAGTTGTGTTTTTATTATTGTGTTGTTTTATTTTAATTAAATTATATTTATTATTTTAGACCAGCTACTCGTGCAAATATAACGGATTACACACCACTGTACCTAGCAATAGGAAACTCATCTTTTTATATGAAATTTAACTATCTTCGTAAAAAAGGGAAGAGTAGGGTGTTCTTCCAAATAGAACTATTAACTTATAGACTCTCTCTCACAATAAGTAGGATTGGATGTTACTCGGCAAACGCTTCCTTCGCACTATATGAAATAGTCAAACAACCTCAACAAAAATATTCCTTTCATAACATGAGCTTCAAATTTCCTTGCCTCGCATTGAACGTTTTTCCTTAAAAATATTTACTAGGAGAATTATGCAGTCTTACGAAATATATTATGAAAATTGAAAGGAACAAGAGGAGAGGTTCGGGACCTCCTTGGGTAGAGAGGACTTTTTTACACTTTCGGCCAAGGAAAACTTCTTCAGCATGCAGTGATTGTTAAGCTCAATATTGTATATACGCCGTCAAGCCAAAAGAGAAAGAGATTCGCGGATCCATACTAAACTAGCAAGAAAATATTTAGAAATTTTAATACGACAATGACTGTTTTAACTTATTCTTTTGTTTGTATACTTATATTTTTACCATATTTTATGCCTAATTAACGTCTTGTTCGTTATAATTTATTCTTTGTTGAGTTGTACATTATTACTATTTTACAGTAAGATGTCGGGATAATCAAATGAAATATATGAATGCCAGGGCCCAAAAAAAAAAAAAAGTCTTACGAAATATATGACCCATATGATATTTTCACATCTTCAAGAGGACTGTTTAAGCTCGTTTCTAATAAGAGAAAATATTACTATTAATTGATGAAACGATGTCATCAAATCCTTGTAACAATGATTTTGCGGGTTGGACGTATGCCCGCCGCTTGAAGTCATTTTACTTTTTAATAGTCTGTCCGAGATTAATAAGCCAATCTAATAAGAATACATCCGATACATATCTATAAAAGTATATCCAAACGGAAGACGTAGCGATGTATATATTTGTACTTACATCATTGAATAATCTAATGCTACTCTTTATGCAAAAACAAACCTAATAAAATTTAAACATTCCTTTCCATACAACCCTTGTGCTCAATGCAAAAACATCTATGCCGATAACAAGAAAGTAACTTTGAAAAACCCACAGTTTCCTTCTGCATGTGCATTCTTTTTTTCATGATTGGATGCATTTGTGTTTAAGTATAACTCAAAGTGCATTTATGAAAACCAGGAATCCAATTTTCTCATAAACATATATATTGTTATGCATTTAAGAAAACCAGGAATCCATTTTTCATAACATATACATATATATATATTTACATTAAAAACTTTTTCTACTCCATAACATTAATATGAGGAAATTCATTTTTTATTCAACAGTTCAATTTTATGATATGTACAACAGAATACATAAGAAGCCTAAGATAATGTATAAAAAATTCATTGTTAGTTTTGCTTAATCTAAGAAGTAAAAGGAAGTACTATATATTTTCAAATAATATATGCTTACCTAATACATAGATATGCAGACAGTAGAAGGACATGTTTGTCATGATGATAAGATCAAAACATATCATGATTTTTACTTAACAAGATTCTTATTGAGGCTTTTTGGTATTAAATAGGTACTATGAATAAGTTAAGGCAATGTTCTTCATTTTCTTTATGATCACGTCGCTGTCGAAGTTTTATTATTTCGTTAATGTAAGCACTTAATATAATATATATTTAAATTAGAGGCATATATACACTCAGAGAAATGCAAACCTCCGCCGTCATGAGCCTTCCGAGGCGGATTTTTCACGACTGGGGAGGCGTAGAGAGACGGGGGAGGGTTCCCTTAGACGTAAATTCCGAGAGGAAGACGCTCCCGGCACCCAATTTCACAGCACAGCGACATCTATAGGCAGAGTAGGCTAACTTGAAAAATTTAGTAGTATTTAGCTCATTTGGCGCTTAATTCTGCACTCAGAGATGCCAAAATTTATCACTTCTTCCTTTTGGCACTTCCAACAACGCCACAAAATTTCATCCAAATCCGTCAGTACTTTATGAGTTATCCTGCTGACAAACCAACAAACTAACAAACCAACAAACGCCAGTGAAAACAATACTCCTTCGGCGGAGGTAACAATTATCCGTTTACAAAATCATATATGTAAACGTACAGCTGTTGAAACACCTGTTCTGATACTATAATACTAACTCTTAAACAAAATAGTGGCATATAAATGTGGCATAACAGCTTTTTACTCATACAACTTATCAACTTAATCAATAATAGAGGAAAACAAGAAGATGTATGCCTCCTAGGAGCTCACTATTTTTAGGAATGAATTCATCTGTTCCTTCTCAAATCCCTCAAGGCGAGTACATTTAAAAAAAAATTATTTCCTTTTATTCGCACTTTTTTGTGAGATTAAATATACACCTTCTTAATATACAGCAAAAAAATCGAATGTTATAAATAAATACATCTAAACAAATAAGGAATAACGAAACATAATTATTTGGCAAAAGTTTTGATAAAATGACATAACACATGGGCTGAAAAGTCCTGGCCAAACAAAGAAAACATTTTTTTTTGTTCGAAATTAGCTTTACTCATCAACGTAATCTCCATCAAGAGCAAAGCAATCATTCCAGCGCTGCTCTAACATTTCAATACCACTTTTGTAGAACGATCCATCTTTTCCCCCAAAATAGGCCTCAGTTTGAGCGACAACCCCTTCATTCGTGCGAAATTACTTACCGGCGAGCATTTTTTTCAGGTCAGAGAACAACCAGTAGTCGCTGGGAGTCAAATCTGGCGAATACTGTATATGTGGGAACAACTCGAAGTTCAATTCACGCCATTGTTTTGATTGACTTGTGACAGGGTGCGTTGTCTAGATAAAACAAAAAAAATATTTGCCATATGCGGTCGTTTCTTTGCAATTTCGGCCTTCAAACGCTCCAATAACGCTATTTAATATTCACTGTTGATGGTATTTCCTTTCTCAAAATAGTCGATGAATATTAAACCACGCATATCCCAAAATACGAGGCCATAACCTTTCCAGCCGATTGTTGTGCTTTCGGGCGCTTTGGACGAGGTTCACCAGTTGCTGTCCACTCAAATGACGATCGTTTTGATTCCGGAGTGAAGTGATGGATCCATGTTTCATCATTGTCACATATCGACGCAAAAATTCCAGTTTGTTACGTTTAAACAGGCCAAACACTTCTCAGAATCATCAGCACCTTCCTGTTTTTAGTCAACAGTAAGCAAATGCGGCACCCACTTTGAACAGAGCTTTCTCATAGTCAAATGCTCATGCAATATGAAGCCAACACGTTTTTTTGATATCTTTACAATGTCAGCTAACTCACACAACTTCACTTTTCGATCATTAAAAACGATTTTGTGGATTTTTGATGTTTTCTGGTGTTACCGCCTCATTTGGACGTCCACTGCGTTCTGCGTCATTGGTGTCTCTACGACCACATTTGAAGTCAGCAAACCAACGTTTTATTGTTGTTTCTGATAGAGCGGAATCCCCATAACACTTTTCAAGCCATTGCTTCGCTTGAACAGTATTTTTTCTCCTCAAGAAGCAGTGTAAAATTAAAACACGAAATTATTTTTGATCCCTTGTTTTAAAAATAACAACAGTAGCGTCACTCTTAGCACAATAACTCAAAAACTAATTAATAGAATATTATGAAATTTAACAGCTGTCTTTTGAAGGTTAGTATTAACTGATAAAAAGGTTATTGCAATAAAATACCGTCATATATGCGTTAGGCCCGGGACTTTTCAGCCCATGTGCTATATCTTCAGTTAAGTTTTATATTCATTTTGTACTTAAACAACTTACAATGTGTTCTACTTCATTTAAAGGGCTTCTTATCAATAATAAGAGGGTTCAATAAAATATAATTACCTTTTTTTGTGATTTTTTAATGGAGAAGATTTGTATTTAGATTGTTTTTTATAAGAAAATATAGCAAGTTTCAAATTCCTAACCAGCTTAATTCGTCTGCAATACATATTTGTCTTTCAAATTTGAAATTGTTTTTTTGCTTATATTGGTTTCGTTGGAATGGCGTCCAGGAGAATATGCAATATCATTATGTTTATTCCGTAGCTCTATATATGTAGACAAGATTACGGATTTATTTATTAACATTAGCTTCCTAAATCATTAAAACCTCTAATACTCTATATCTAAAAATCTCAGTACAAAAACTGATTTCTTCTACAGTTGATGTTAAGCGTTTTCCACGAAAAAATCTAGTTAAATTAGTTTTTTAATAAATATATTTTTTACAACTCTTCATCTAAAATATATACAAAACATAGAAGGTGGCCCATTTAGTGCTTTCCTGTGAGTTAGCTATAAAAACGGATGGAATTTTTTGCTCGAGGATATGACAATAAAGAAACCTGAAGAATTTGGGGACCAGAAACATCCACACACAACTTTGAAAAAGCTAATACTTCTTCAAAGAGCGACTGTTAGTTGACAAATATGCATCGGCGGCATCATCGGCCGTTTTTCTTCGAAAACGAGCAAATAACTGCTGTTACGATCAATGGTGAGCGATATCATGCCATTTCCGAAGACTTATTGTTTCCCCAAACTAAAGAAAAACATTAACGACATTTGGCTCCATAGGGGGACACTCCATGCCATATTCCTCACGTTTCAGTAGATACTGTACGCAATTTTTTCGATTATCATATATAGCCGAAACGACAGCGTCAACCGGCCACCTCGTAGCTGCAACTTGACTCCATTGGGCTATTTTTTCGTAGGGAGCCTTCAAGAATAAATGCTACGCCGCCGCCAACCATCCAGAGACAAATACATAACCATTTGAAACACGAACTCACTTCACCAATACATCACTTGAAGCTCACCACATAATCAAAAACGTATTGAGGAAACGGGTTATAGAATTTGCTACAGTGAGGATAGCCATGGCGGCCGGATGAATAAGTGATGTTCCATGATTAATCGGAATGTTAAGGCGTTCAAATGACAAATAAATGAAAAAATCATTTTTATACGAATATTAAAAGGAAAAAGTACCGAGGTCAATTTTTTTACACCTCATTGTGTGGTAGTGTTCTTTACTATAGTGGTTGAAGAGTTTCCTTATTAGATCTCTATTGTGAACATATAATACATTTCGAACTAACTACTAACTAACTAAAACCTTTGTAAGCACGCACTTCAAAACCAAGCACCTGTTTCATAATTAAATAAACGTTTTAATGCTGTAAAGCAGTGGTGCAATGGTGGCGGCCCGCGGGCCGGACCGGCCCGAATGGACATCTCTTGGCCCGTTACGTAGGGGTTGAGAGTGTTTTATAAATAATAATATTATGATACAATATCAACAATTTAAATCTACTTTTGTTTAGTGTTGCAAGGCCAAAAAATGTACCGGTAATTTGGCCACCGAGGTCCCACTGAAAACAGTCCGGCCCCTGGACCGATTTCACCCTGGCAATCCCTGCTGTAAAGTAAAGCTCCTGAGAAAACTATCATCATATTAGTTTCCATTTAATGGTCCACGTATATAAGCTTGTCTACTGGGCTTCCTCACAACTAAATATCTCATAAAATATGAGATAAGATAAATAATCTTTGAAAAGCTCCTAATATGTCGTGGAGAAGTAATAAAAAAATAATTTGTGCCAAAAAATAAATTAATTTATTTTCATATCTTAGGCTCCATTCTTTTTCCTTTTGGCATTTGATATGAATTCCTTTCTTTACTCGTTAATAGTAACAATATATTATTAGTGTTGTGTGTCTATCTTCCTCATGTTTTGTTTAGAAGGAACGACATGGATTGCTTCTGAGGGGTTTTTAATATAGAGTGTTTTTGCGTCAGATTATCAATGAATGATGAGAGGGCCTCTCTACAAATACACTACCAAAGTTGTTATTTCATTTTTGTATTTTTATACATATTACATCATTGCTTTGGATGAAAATAAAGTGTTATGTATGATAACGTGAGTTTAAACAAATAGATAAGAGAGTGAGAATGACCAAGATTCGAAAAGGATTCGACATGTAGTTAAGAGGATTTATTGTGAACGGGACAGAGCCTTATAGAAGATTTACGCCGTAAGAAACTGTCTCGACTCTCAACAGCTGACTAAAGTCAGGCTCAAAATATTTATAATTTATCAAGGGAGTTGTAAATAAAACGTATTTCGAGAAAAAAATTCGAAGAATAAAAAAATATAGTCTTTAAAGATCTATTAAAAACACAATTATGCCTGCTTCTAGTGCTGTGGATTGTACAAATCGTTCAGGAGCCCGAGGATTTATCTTTTTATCTTCAAGGAAACAAATCCCCCTCAATAAATAAAGGTTTTAGACACAGTTTTGTCATAGATTCCGATTTATTTATCATTACTCCGCCGAAGGAGGTATTGTTTTCACTAGCGTTGGTTGGTTGTTTGTCAGCAGGATAACTCAAAAAGTGCGGAACGTAGTCGGATGAAACCTTGTGGAGTTGTTGGAAATGCAAAAGGAACAAGAGATTGAATTTTGGCATCTCTGAGTGCTTATTTAAGATGCAAATGAGCTAAATACTAATAAATATTTCCGTTAGCCTACTCTGCCAATAATGTCGCTGTCTGTGCTCTCCTCTTGATGACGT
The DNA here is from genome assembly GCA_013387185.1 of Caligus rogercresseyi. NCBI lineage: Eukaryota > Metazoa > Arthropoda > Copepoda > Siphonostomatoida > Caligidae > Caligus > Caligus rogercresseyi. The sequence goes on from CP045908.1 coordinate 244,274, forward strand.
CGGTTTCTTTTTCTTTCCATGTAGCTCTAGAGCAGGGATGCTAGGTGAAATCCGGTCAGGGGGGCGGACTGTTTTCAAGTGGGACCTCGGGGGCCAATTACCGGTATATTTTTGGCCTTGCAAACATAAACATAAACAAAAAGTAGATTTAAATTTGTTGATATTGGATCAGTAATATTATTTATTTATAAAAACACTTCTCAACCCCTAACGTAACGGGCCAAATGAGATGTCCATTCGGGCCGGTTCCGGCCGCGGGCCGCCACCATGGCACCACTGCTCTAGAGTGTAAGACAATGATATGGTTTTGACATTGCCTGGCTTTTTCTCCTAATAATTTTTTGAAGTGTGGGGTTCCTCCTTTTTTCGGCCCAGAAACCGCAGGAATCGATGGTTAAGCTCCAAGGGACTGCCTATGAATGTACTGCCCACCCACCCCCCCCGTGGAGCCCC
>CP045908.1:244826-264393 GCA_013387185.1 Caligus rogercresseyi
CCAACAGCCAAATTTAGGTCGGACTAATTTTCCGTAATTCTTATAGAGTTTTATCCACTGATTCCGAATATGGTATTCATTTTTCAAAGTTAGTGATAAATTCAGAGCTAAATGGATTTCAATTTTTTTAGCATTTTTTAGATTCAGAGCCATTTTTGGCATACAAGGACTGAAGTATAGAAAAAATAAAAAGCAATGATTTGATAGAGCTTAGATCAAAGTACTCATTTCAATTTTTAATTCGTCTCTGGCACATTTAACTTTAAAATATTGTCATTTTGTACGAAAAATGAAGGGTTTTTCTTAGAGACTCACTGATCCTCACTGTTCCTCACTCACAGGTCTTACATGATTAAAAATTCATATGAATATGAAGAAAAAATATCAAGCTTTAATTTGATATGCTTAATATTCCATAAAATGCCTTATTTTAATCAAAATTAGCAAATGAATATTTTTTAAATCCTCTCCATTTTGCCCTTTTTTAGAGAAATTCATAAGTCACCCAGTGAGATAGAAACAGAGAGAGAGAAACTGACGTCACAACGTATGTAAACAATAAAGAGTAATTTTCCTTCTTTCATTGGAATTTGAGTGTTTTTTCCCGGAAATAATCCGAGGATCCAGGATTCCTAATGAGTGGCCTGCCGGCTGTGCCGTCGTACACAACATTTGTGAGAAGAATTCATCGTGACACAGCCTCGGATCAAGCATGGAGCAAGGAGTGGAAGCTTAGGAGGACATGACTCCCCAGAGGGTGCTTAGCCTATTCTCTTTGCATCAAAGAGGATGATGAGTCGGAGACAGACAGACATACCCTCAAGGACATTACCCCCCCCCCCCCCCCCCTCCTCTCTCTTCCTTAAGGCTGGTTGGCTGGCTCATTCCGTCTGCTCAAAGAAGATGACGTGTCGGGCACCCCGGAGGGAGGGAGGAATGGACTCCCGTGTGAGAGAGAGAGAGAGAGTCATTGCCTTTGTCCTGTCTACCTACTAGCCTATTCTATCGGGGAGTCTCCTTTTCAAGTGAATCCATCGTTTTTTGCAGCAGAAAAATGAATTACTTACGTTTTCGTTTGCAAAATTCACCTTTTATTAACTATGCAAAAGATACAGCGGGACGACCTCCCTTCCAGTCACCCACCCACGTCCTTCAAACTCATAGCCGCCGCCCCGAGGAGCCCAAGAGTGTACTTCCAAGATAAAAACAAGACATCCAACAACACAATCCTTTTAACAGCCACAAATCACAATGATACACATAATTCATTTAAGAAACGTGCAGTTGTCTGCCCACCGATCCATCGCCGTCCTTTATTCCGGGGGGGGGGGGGGGGGTCCACCTGCCCTACATCCTCTCATACTGAAACAGAGCACCATTTCAACAGTAGCCGCCGGGCATGCCATGAAGATACCACACAAGCGACCCTGCATGGACCTGGGGAGAGACTCCCATCCCCCACACACTCTAGAAGGCGGACCAAACACCACCACGCCCTCGCCTGCATTGGCTTCACTCTTCACGTCACTCTAAATCCATTCTTGGGAACTAAGCAAAGACTTGCCAACACTCTCAGGTGGAAGCCATCTCCCCCATGGGGCTCGAGTCCTCTACGGAGCGCTTTGTCATCCGCTTCACCAAGGACGACCTCCTCCAGATGATTTAAAAGTGAACAGGGACATCGCAAAGGCCGAGTCACAAATCGTCGATCTAACCCTTCCCAATAAGCATTCCATGGTTTGTAAGGAGCCAACAACCATATCACAGACTGCTACTTTTGCGCTATTGATTTAGTGGGATGAACAGAAAGAAGCGGGACAGCCTCAAATATCCTGATGTTCTATCAGCACGCCGTCCTGTAGCCCACAGTGAAGAAATTCCAGTGCCTATCTTCGAAGAACTTCCTAACATTAGTGTCGAAGATGCCTCAAGTTTTGAAGACCCTGAAGAAGAATAAATGGTTTTTGAAGATGATACTCCACATCCATTTTCCCAAAAGGAATTAAATGATCTAGTTCGATTCAAAAATATTATTTATTCTTATATTTTATAGGAACACTTAAATTATTTAACTCAACTAAATTATTATCATACTTATTTTATCCCTGTGCTAAAAATGGCAACATGCAATTTACACGTATTTATAATGGACATAATTCAGTTTAAAATATACAATCAGATAATTAATATATGTTGTTGAAATATCATTTTTTCTTATTTTAAAAATATAGGACGATACACATGAAAAGTCAGCTGATAATAAACAAAATGTTATTGAATTTTTGTCACAAAATGGCTCTTTAAAATCAATTTAGCATTAAAACCTGACCTGATGAAGATAAACGGATATCACTTCCTGATTAAGCAGTGCAAAACTTCTAAATAAGTTGTTGAAATCTAAGCCACTATCAAGAATTAAAAATAAATAGTTTACTGAGTAATTTTTATTATTTTTTTATTCAGGCTCAAAAAATTTACATCACTAATATATGTACATATAAAACTAGAAGAGGAATTACGTACTTTGACATCATTGAGCATTTTAGTTAAAAAAATTCCCCGCCTGATAAGCCTTTCAGCACGAGTTCCTTCCTAACTTTCAAGGTGATAACACGTCATTCACGCCCTCCTAGAAAATAATATGTTCTAGAAGTTAGAAGTGATTTCTGGCCTTTTATGGCACTAAAAGTGTTGTGAATGTTGCCAACGTCCTTCCCAAGATCAAAGCTTGTCTTCAGCTGCTCCAATCCTGGACTTCCGTCGATTGAAAGCTCTCTTTGGCCCTCCAGTTAAGGATACGTCATCTTGTAATTATTCTCCTTGAGATGAACATTTCATCATAAAATCAAGCGGAACATTACATTATTTATATTCACCCAACCTCGATTTATTTCATTAATTGACGTCTTCTTTTACGTGAAGATGATTGAGGAAAGAAATTCAAGGACCTCAAACATCAGCTTTGCTCTTGCCTGGAAATAAAGATAATGCCGGTGACCTGAAATGGACAACGGTGAATTACAAGAGTAAACACAATAATATGAAACGACAGAGGGAAGGCAATTCGAATGAAACCCCTCCTTCTAAAAGACAGCAAAACAGGAGGCTTTGCAATCAGAAGCTCCTAATACAAAAACAAAAAAAAGGTTTCTTTATGCAGAAATTGCTAAAGAAGCCACAGAGATTGTCATCGTCAGGAAAAGTGTGACCATATTTCCATGATCGACTGGAACAAAACCATAAAAGTACTTGACACCGACTATGTTGGTCGATTGAGCGGGACAGCTGGGCAATTCGTGCCCTGCTACGAAGGCCGTCGCTATACAAATCAACAAGCAGTGATTTATGTAAGTGACAAAACCTCAAGCCAGCATGTCCGAAAAGTTTTTTCGGAAAAGACACCTCTCTTGCCAGTCTCATGGAAGAACTGGAGAAATTAGAGAGGAAAAAAATTAAAGACCCTTACTGGCTTCATAAGAGGATTCACAGGGGCATAGTTGATATTTCAGTTGCTTGAATATTTAAGAAGGAACTCCACATTACTGTTGTAGCGCATATACCCCTTTTGTGGTCGCGCTCTTTATCTTATGCTTTATTGTACAATTATATTATGTCTTGTAATATTATATGTATATGTATTGTATACGGTATACAGTAATAAACCTCTAAACTAAAGCCTTTCAGCACATATTAAAAATTAATACAACCGATTAGAACATCTAAAAGGAAAGCAATGAGGGCTATCATGACAAACAAAGTATACAAATGTAAAAGTTCTATCAAAAAATCATTTTTAATGCTTCATACGATTTAATAATTATTTTTAACATTGATAATAATTATTTAGTAGAAACTTTGGGATATAATTTGCATACTGCCATCCAGATCCGAAGGCATTTGGGATTAAGCAGTGCAAAACCACTAAATAAGTTATTGAAGTCTAGGCAACAATCTATAAGTTAAAAGAATGTTTAAAATGTAATCAATTCCTTTTATTTTCATGCACCTTACATATCAAAACAAGTTCAATGAGCGACAATCAGGTTTTAAATTTGCTGTCCCAATGATTTGAAGATAATTGTAACAGTTCTTGTACGATTGCTATTTCTTTAAAGACTAGCTCATTTCAGCTCCGTGGCTAAGGCTAGGTCCTGCGGGCGGCTGGTGGACAACACGTAGTGTAAAGAACTTTCCAAAATCCTGTCACAATTACAGCGTAGGAATGCATTTTCTAGTTCTCCAGCTTCTGTTCTTAAAGTTGCTTGATGTCTGTCTCTAGCAGATGGCCCGTCGGGTGCCCAGGCGTTGTTCCGGAGGGCATAATGTAAATGGAATGCTTATTGGGAAGGGTTAGATTGTCGATTTGTGACTCGGCCTTTGCGATGTCCCTGTTCACTTTTAAATCATCTGGAGGAGGTCGTCCTTGGTGAAGCGGATGCCATAGCGCTCCGTAGAGGACTCGAGCCCCATGGGGGAGATGGCTTCCACCTGGGAGTGTTGACAAGTCTTTGCTTAGTTCCCAAGAATGGATTTAGAGTGACGTGAAGAGTGAAGCCAATGCAGGCGAGGGCGTGGTGGTGTTTGGTCCGCCTTCTAGAGTGTGTGGGGGATGGGAGTCTCTCCCCAGGTCCATGTAGGGTCGCTTGTGTGGTATCTTCATGGCATGCCCGGCGGCTACTGTTGAAATGGTGCTCTGTTTCAGTATGAGAGGATGTAGGGCAGGTGGACCCCCCCCCCCCCCCCGGAATAAAGGACGGCGATGGATCGGTGGGCAGACAACTGCACGTTTCATAAATGAATTATGTGTATCATTGTGATTTGTGGCTGTTGAAAGGATTGTGTTGTTGGATGTCTTGTTTTTATCTTGGAAGTACACTCTTGGGCTCCTCGGGGCGGCGGCTATGAGTTAAAAGGACGTGGGTGGGTGACTGGAAGGGAGGTTGTCCCGCTGTATCTTTTGCATAGTTAATAAAAGGTGAATTTTGCAAACGAAAACGTAAGTAATTCATTTTTCTGCTGCAAAAAACGATGGATTCACTTGAAAAGGAGACTCCCCGATAGAATAGGCTAGTAGGTAGACAGGACAAAGGCAATGACTCTCTCTCTTTCTCTCTCACGGGAGTCCATTCCTCCCTCCCTCCGGGGTGCCCGACACGTCATCTTCTTTGAGCAGACGGAATGAGCCAGCCAACCAGCCTTAAGGAAGAGAGAGGAGGGGGGGGGGGGGGGGTAATGTCCTTGAGGGTATGTCTGTCTGTCTCCGACTCATCATCCTCTTTGATGCAAAGAGAATAGGCTAAGCACCCTCTGGGGAGTCATGTCCTCCTAAGCTTCCACTCCTTGCTCCATGCTTGATCCGAGGCTGTGTCACGATGAATTCTTCTCACAAATGTTGTGTACGACGGCACAGCCGGCAGGCCACTCATTAGGAATCCTGGATCCTCGGAAGATTTCCGGGAAAAAACACTCAAATTCCAATGAAAGAAGGAAAATTACTCTTTATTGTTTACATACGTTGTGACGTCAGTTTCTCTCTCTCTGTTTCTATCTCACTGGGTGACTTATGAATTTCTCTAAAAAAGGGCAAAATGGAGAGGATTTAAAAAATATTCATTTGCTAATTTTGATTAAAATAAGGCATTTTATGGAACATTAAGCATATCAAATTAAAGCTTGATATTTTTTCTTCATATTCATATGAATTTTTAATCATGTAAGACCTGTGAGTGAGGAACAGTGAGGATCAGTGAGTCTCTAAGAAAAACCCTTCATTTTTCGTACAAAATGACATATATTTTAAAGTTTAAATGTGCCAGAGACGAATTAAAAATTGGAATGAGTACTTTGATCTAAGCTCTATCAAATAATTGCTTTTTATTTTTTCTATACTTCAGTCCTTGTATGCCAAAAATGGCTCTGAATCTAAAAAATGCTAAAAAAATTGAAATCCATTTAGCTCTGAATTTATCACTAACTTTGAAAAATGAATACCATATTCGGAATCAGTGGATAAAACTCTATAAGAATTATGGAAATTAGTCCGACCTTTTTTTTTTGTTGATTTTTGTTGGCCTGTGTTATCACTGATTGGCGTCCTTGTGATTTGGAGACGATCACCACTGAAGGAGAGAGCAATGCTTTACATTACATGCTTACATTGCTGGATATATTGCTTTTTCCCTGTCCAAAAAGCTACAATGTAACTATTGCAAGGAACTTTTAACTTCAAACAACTATATTATAAAAACTATTCGATTTGAGGCAAATTATGATGACGAAAATATAGCAGTTAATCGATTTATGGAAATATAAATCGAGGAGGACTATCTACTCCTTCTGATATTCTTTTTCTAACAAGTTTATATGCCTATTCGCTTTTTGATTATTGTTCAAGCCGTGAGGATGAAAAAAACAGCCTTATTAATGCCCAAAATTCAAAAGCATCATTTATATCTACATTCACTACAACACAGATACCCCATTGTGTGGTTGTGTTCTACCTTAGTGTTTATTGTTTGTATGTACTATTGTAATCGGCAATAAATTTCTAACTAACTGTTACTGTATCTACATTCATTGATAAAATGAAAGATCATCTAGATGGCTATCGAAGCCTTAGTTACGGCCAAGTGTGATGAAGGTCACAACTGGTCAATTCTTATGAGAAAGGTGGCTGAAATATTATTCAATGTGATGACAAAGAATCTAGTGGGGAAGTTTAATGAAGCAGTGTCATTTGAGAAAAAAAAGATCGTCAAATACGAATTTAAATTTGCTAAGAAAAATATATAAATTACAGTCCAGTTCACAATGAAAAATATAATCTTAAATCACTTATTGGTAACTATTAAACTATGTATATGTTGTAAAAATATTATATATACTATTGTAAACACTATTATTACAGATAAATAATATAAAAATTTATCTCACAGTCGTTATTGAAAAGAAAAAATTCTTAATTACAGTCTATTTCACAATGAAAACATATAATCTTGAATTACTTGTTTGTAACTGTTAAACTATGTATCGTTTGTAAATAATATGATATTTACTATTGTGGAGACTATTTTTGATAAATAAAAAGTATTAAAATATATATCACACTCGTTATTCATTTAAAAAAATATAATAGCTACTTGTTTGATCGTTGAATTATGAATTATTGAAGTGAAAATGAGTCATATAGCTAAAAAAATACATATAAAACTTTTAATTTATTGCTATGTTAATCAACGTATCATGGCCTTAACTTGGAAGCTACAATTTTCCCTTTCCTTTCCAGTTAGTTTCTAGTATTCCTTGGTAGAGATAGAAAAGTATACTTTGGGCGTGTGAAAGGGAGAATGTTTGAATGGACCATTCAACATGATATAAGTCTGACAGCTATATAGCTATTTTCACAGGAAAAAATTTAACATACCTTAAATACACATGCATAAACATGAGTGACGTCACCATCAACAATCATCAAATAATAGAGCCTCCACTGATCATAGTTGGGAATCTATTTTTTGGGGGCCATAAAAGCATTCTGACTAGACTTCAATCTTGTTGGAGATTCCTCGATCCCTTCCTCCAACTTCCTCCATCAAACTATCGCCTTCATTGTTTATTGATTCAAGTGTCACATTAGATGAGTTAGAAGGACCAAAAGATATGTCAGCCTCCACAGCACTTACAAAATGATCTACAACTAAGAAAAATAGTTTATTTTAATACACTATTGTTATGCTAGTTATGAATTTACCTTCAATCATACTATAATCTTCGTTGGATATTGATTCTAGTGCCTATCTGTCTATCTTCTCGGGGCGAATGAGACGGTCTTGACTCCGGATAAATGCCTTGGACACCAAGAAACGAGTCTCCTCCGTCCCTTCCAGTAAGAGACACATTCCCCTCACCTCGACTTCGTGAATGAATGGAGTCCTACCCCTCCCTCGTCTTCGTCAGTCAAGGAGTTCCTTCCCTCAACTTCGTTAGATAGCTCCCCGTCTCTAGTCTCCGTTAATGGAGCCCTACCCCTCGTCTGACTTCGTTAGAGAGCTCCCCGTCCCTCCTCTTCGTGAATGGAGTCCTGCCCCTCGTCTTCATGAATGAAGCCCAATTATATTCATTAATCCTATCAATTTTATTCCTTAACCCATTAAAGCCGAAGATTATTTTGTCACATAAATCAATATTTTTTTGAGAAAATAAAGTGATTTTTATTGTTTCTTGACATATCCGATAAAATTTTGGAGAAAAAATACTGAAAACCCGGGTTTTTTGACCGGCAGGATTTCCTGCCACTCGGCTATAAAATCATGTTTTTGTACTTTTCAAATGTAACTTTAAAAATAATTGTCAACATATATATATGTACGAGATAACTGTAAATGATTTATTTATCCTAACATACATACACATATAAATATGTATTAATATATTTTTTATTATAAATTAATTTACTTATTTTGTATGGAAATGTTCAATACATTCGGAATGTAAAGGTACATCAAACATTTTAGTGACATATTTTAGAGGAAAACTGGCGACATTTTGAATTCGATCTACTCCCTTTTGACCTACTATGTTGTCCTCCATTTTTTCGAACAGTCATTGCAGCAGGCCCGCTGGGATATATTAGGATCTGTTTTTCTTTAAAAAATTCCAAACTTTTTTAAAATACCAATTGCTATAGTTATCTGATTTCCTCAAAATGATATGTCTTTCTTCTTTTTGATATATTCTCCTTGGACAAACGGTTTGGGCATTTACATCTCATGCAAAAATTGGCCATCACATCATTTGGAACGAATTCTCTCTATATAATAGGATTCATTCTGGTCAAAAAGGTCAGCACCGCCTACGAGTATATTGTAAATACTAATAGAATTGGCAATTTCGACATTTATGTGTTTTCCTTTGACCTTATTCCACCTGATAGCTTTTAGAAATGGATTTTAATTTTTTATTTGAGGCTACCGTAACAAGATTGTTATTTTTCCAATACACAAGTGAAATATTAAAAAACAATTCCATGTAGACTCGTTCTTTTTTCATCTTGGTCATTCTTAGTATCAATGGAACCTGTCTTCTCTAAGAGTGCCTGTAGCACCGATTCCTAATTTCGTTAATTTTTAAGAAGGTGAATACATGTATAAAGTCATTATATTGAGCGATCATATTATTTATACAATTTTCTTATGTTTCCCAGTGCATTCGTCTGTTAGCATCGGGTTGTTCTATTGGAGGTACACTTCCTAACATATTGCAGTTTTCTGTATGAATATTTTTTGCAATTTTTTCAAATCGAAGATGGAGAATTTCCTCATGAGTTCGCTTTAAGATAATTAAAAAAGCGAGAATACATACTTTGTTCGATTATGTTAATGATTTTATAAGGAACTGATCAAAAACCCTAAGTTATGTCATAAAAGTTTATTTCATGTACTTATAGACGAGTGGCAGGATATCCTGCCACTAAAGTTTGTTGCACCACAAGTAAAAGAAAATAATAAAAAGTGACCAAAAAATTAATGTCATGTTATTTTTATACAATTCATGAATCCGATTAGCTAAATTATTGGAAAATTTTGCTCTGATTTATACTAATACATGGCCATATTTATGAGACATAGCAATTCAAACCATTCTTACTATACTAGCTTGTGTTCAAAACTGTATTGACGAAACAATATTATATATATGGCAATGAACATTATTACTTAGTTAACCTAAAATGTATAAAGAACAAGTTAAAACTTAAACACAGGAAAAATATTAGATGGAACTTATTTACATCATTTTAAAGTGAATGGCAGGAAAAAGTATAAAGAACAAGTAATAAAACTTAAACCAGAGAAAAATATTAGATGGAATTATAAGGAAACCCTGCCACTCGGCTTTAATGGGTAAAAAAATATATGATAAGAAAGAATTTATATACCAAATTTGTAATAAAAAATTTCTGAAACAATATGAAAAAGAGTATATGACTTAGCAGAGAAAGTTTTTTTGACTCTTACTTGATGAGGAATGGGTTTGTTTGTATTTGATTAAGAGAAAACCATTGGAGGTCATGATTAATCTGGTGCATCATCTTCTTCCACCCTAAACTTTCTAAGAGAACACAATTTCAAACGCTTCTCCGAACTTCGTTCTGCTCTTTGCCAATCCGCATTCGATGCTCGAAATGTACTTGACTCCCAAGCAGGAACGGAGTGGGAAGAATTTATCCACCGGGACAATTATGCCCTCACCGGCCTTATACAGGCCCCAATATGCCATTGGGAGACTGTCGTATGGTTGATTTCTTATTGGAAAAGCATGGTTTATCGAAGGAACGGAAGGAATACCTCATGAAGAATGTTGTTCCCCTAATATCTTCTGGAACCAAGAAACAGCTTTTCATCAATTCTATTGCCAGTGTAGATGAGTCGATCAGTCAAGAACATCAGACAATCAGTAAAACAAAAGAAAATGATAGTTTGATTGAAGGTAAATTCATAACTAACATAGCAATAAATTATTCCAATAAATTGTTTTTTTTTAGTTGTAGATACTTCTGTGGAAGCTGACAAATCTTATGTTTCTTCTGAATCATTTAATGTGGCACTAGAATCAATATCCAACGAAGATTATAGTATGATTGAAGGTAAATTCATAACTAGCATAACAATAGTGTATTAAAATAAACTATTTTTCTTAGTTGTAGATCATTTTGTAAGTGCTGTGGAGGCTGACATATCTTTTGGTCCTTCTAACTCATCTAATGTGACACTTGAATCAATAAACAATGAAGGCGATAGTTTGATCGAAGGTAAATTCATAACGGACATAGCATAAGTATTATAATCAATGCTTTTTTGTAGATACTTCTATAAGTCCTGTGGAAGCAGACGGAGCTTCTGGCCTTTCTGATTCGTTCAATGCGGACAAGGATGAATTTTTTATAGATTTTTTGAATGTAAAGGTTGCACTTTATACAAGCAACGTTTAATTAAGAAAGTAAGTAAATGTTATAAGTGCAAACATTGTCGTAATAAACATTTTAAAAAGCAATGCAAGAAATTCATTTGTTCTAAAGGTTCGACAATTCAGACAAAAAATTATTTATGAAAAATTATAAAATAACGCAAATTTATTAACATTGGACAAAAAATGTGTTACAATAAATGAATAGTTAAATCATATGTTTTTGGGATTATGTTTGATCAAATGAAATAAACAAATATAACAAAATACGCACATATAGCTTATTATTAGGTTAAACCATGTATAGTCTGGCCCAGTAAAACTCATTATTTTCATCAAATTAATTTAAAAAAAAAACACTTTAAAATTAGAAAATATCCCCTCCGGCTGCAATGACGTCGCAGCAGTGCTTGTAGAGCTTCTTGAGTTGGTCGAATAGCTCGTCTTCGCTAACCCTATTCATCGTCCGCTGCACAGCAGTAGTGGCTTCCTCATGCCCCCCAAAATCGTCATTACGGAGCAGATGCTTCAACTTCCGGAACAGGAATCGGTCAAAGAGGTTCAGATCTGGGCTGTAGGGGTTCTATTTGACCGGTTTCACGTCCCTTTGGGTAGAACCTCCCTTGTTTAAGCGGCAGCGTGAGGACGGGCGTTGTCCCATATCAGGAGACAATCCTTTTGGTGAATCCTGCGTTGAGGTTGATGAAGTGTTTCCCGGCCGTCTTCAGGTTCTCTCTAATGGTCTTCCAGTCGGCTGTGGTCCCTCTCGAGAGATTGTACCTCAATGGAGACTCGCTTCAATTTGCAGCTGAACCCCATCAGAATAATCGTCTTCCTCGTCGTCAGCTTGACACGGGGGGGTTGAGATCCGAGCCCCATAGGGATCCATCCAGACATGCCTCCGCTCCGCCGAGTCCAAGTGGAAGCAGGACTCGTGGATTCGGAGGCATTTCCGTTGTGCCGGAGGACGACGAGGATGGGATCACCGGGAAGTATGAATCCTGGAGGGGGAAGAAGTCCTCGTCTCCGAGCGCCAAGCCCTCCATCGCGAGCGGCACGTCCTTTTTTGCGAGCGCAAACTCTTCCTTTGTGAGCGGCACGTCCACGAGATGAAGGATGTACTGGATTCGACTGGATGGAATCTCTGCATAGCAACACACAATCAATTCGACAAAATACAATCCACGATTGGATTCCGAATTGTCTATCCAAGTTGATTTGAAGTACATGAGAATAACTAATTAATAATGATGTATTAATAAGAGATCCATTTATTGTTTTGAATTTAGATCACCCTTTTTTCTCTTTCTCTCTCTCTCTCTTCTAAGCATAATTGTAGCCATTGTTTTGTTGGAGCATGTGATTGGTGGAGCATATCGATGCGCAGGGACACCAACATAAATATTTTGTAATGATTTCACGAAAAAATTACGGCCGTCCATCTTTGGAAGGATATTGCGCTTTGAAAAACCTTTGATTGTAATAAACAATCGACTTACAACAAACTACAAACATCCATTAATATGATTGAAAGCAAATATGTTTGTTTTTTTCTATATAGAACGTATAATTTCAAATCATAAAAATGGAAGCATCATCGTATGAAGTAAATATAGCCAAAAATACGTATAATAGTTTTTCTCCTTTTCTTATATTTCGTTCTGTATTCAAATAGTGTTCTCACCTCACATATATGAACAAAGCATGCACAAATTGTTTGTTTGAAAAGTAAATTGGTTCATGAGAAAGTTGTATCCTTTTCTTAGGATTAAAAGTAAATGTATTTAAGGTGATAATGCAAGGAAAATTGTAGTTGTACGTGTGTAGCATAATGAAAATAGAGAATTTCAATGTGTAATGGTAGTGCTATGGAGCTTTGTTAGCTTTTCCTTGTTGGGGGAAGGCCAGGGACAGAAATATTTTAAGGGATAGAATGACTTCATTTTTTAATACGAAATCAGGAATTAAATCATTGGTCAGGAAGAAACTAAAATAAACAGTCCCATACACGAAGAGGAGTTCCAAGATCCATCATGATAGGAGCAGCAGCGCGTTACTCGGCACTCGAAATCAAAATCCCTCAAGTGGCATCTTCCTCCTGGATTTGGGCTGGTGATATCACCAAATTCACTCCATCAACTACACCACATATATAAGCCTGATTAAATCAATTGCTAGAAGATATCAACGTTTTATGTCAAGAACGGCCTTATTGTGATTATTTTTACCTTTGAACATTGTCTAATTGTTCCTTTATAAAGGTTATTTTGTTTCTAGGCAGTTATTATGAACTATAATGTTCTTTTATGTATTGTTTTTACGCAACTGCCTAGTTTTATGCTCTTATTTATTTATTATCGTATTATCTTATGTGTATTTTATCTACACTGTTTGTTGATGTTGATAAATAATAAAATCTTTACCGAAAAAAAAAATCAGGAGAGTAAATGGGCATCATAGCAGTCCCTATCAACTGAGGAAAAACAGCTAATATATATAAAGTCTCCCCCTTTGTTTATGTGAGAGTAATATTGTTTTGTATTGACTGTATTTAGTGTATAAGTTTTAGAATATAATGTTATTTATGTATAGTACAAATTTATGCAATTACGCTAAAATCAATAAAGTCTTAATGAGCTTTTTTAAAGTCATATTAATACCTGAAAAGGGAAATTGAAATCTTTATTTATCCTAAATTTATTTAGCTATTTTTCACTAAATAATTACAAACAACCACTTCTTTAAAGTATAAAAATATTATAATCCTAATTAGCACAGCAAAACGAAAGAAAACAGTCTTTTCAAATATATTTTGTAAGTCTCAAATATGTTTCACAAACCTAATTGGCCTTCTTTTGAGAGCAAAACTTACACATTATCCTCTTTCTTGATATAGGAAATCGCACTTTTTACTTCATTCATGTGTCAATTCAGTAGTCAATCACTTTGAAAACTCTGAGGTTTCTGCGCGGGTTACTTTTTCCCTTCTTTCAAGGAATGGAAATACATGTTTTTATTTATCTATTAGCTTCTTGCAATGTTTGTGACAATTAAAATTGGATTGATCTATCTCTACAAAGGCATTAATAGAGGAAACTTCAATGGTATTCTGAAAGACGGCGAGGGACCAACAGGCAGTCATTCTCTTGACGTTTCCAGTAGATGTGAAATACTTGTAGTACTATTGCGTAGTAGTAAAATTGGACCTGCGTTTCTCTGCATCCAAAATACCTATTAGATACCTCACCTCGAAATTGGTACATATATACATTTTACCCACGGGCCAGTAAACTCCATTTTGGCCATCTCTTTATTGCCTGAGACCCTTTTGTTATCTATAATGGTTTTGTGTAGATTCTATCAAGTTTAAATTCAATACAAAATGAGCTTAACAATATTACTTTTTTCGATTCAAAGATTTTCTGGAGGCGCAGGTTCGAATCCTCCCGAGAGGGGATGGTCTACCACATTGATAAGATCCTAGGTTCGATAGACTAATTTAATGCTATAATGCTTATTTATATCCTGTTGGATGCAATTCTATCGAACCATATAGGCAAAAAAAACTGAATACACAAAAAAACTGGTTAAAAGGTTTCATCTGAATTGTTTTTGAACAAATAAACTTCAACATTTTTATGTTTTATTACTGATTATCTTATAGTTTTAGACATTATATATTTTTTTAAA
Organism: Caligus rogercresseyi; assembly: GCA_013387185.1. Classification (NCBI taxonomy): domain Eukaryota; kingdom Metazoa; phylum Arthropoda; class Copepoda; order Siphonostomatoida; family Caligidae; genus Caligus; species Caligus rogercresseyi. The sequence goes on from CP045908.1 coordinate 259,479, forward strand.
GATTCGCATGATTCGCATTAAGAAAAATCTAAAAGAGAGTTCGATAGCTCAGTGCGTTAAGGCGTGTGTTCAACACTCAATGTTGGGGGATCAGGTCAGTTTTTATCCATCTCATCCATAAGATCCTAGGTTTGAGTGACTCATGTACACGCCCTTATGCTAATTTATGTGCACACAGAATATGAAATTCTATTCAATCAAATAGACAAAAAAATAATGTATTGTCAGAGGTAATAATAGCCAAATAATATGCATGTATACATATTTGTGTCATTTTGAGAGAAAGTTACTGACAAATTATGTATTCAATCCTTTCACATCATATGCTAATAACATACTTATGTGAATTAATAACAGCTTGATTAAATGAAAAGAGTAATTGAAACCCGTTAGCTAACTGTAGCAAGAGTTCGAACCATGAACTGGACCGGTTCATCACTCTGGGCCGTCTCATCACTAGGAAGGAGCTTGTATATATATTTTGGCGGCTTTGTGAATCAGTGATAATATAGTTATTTAAGTTCGTAGTTTTATTATGCCTAAGAGTACGACATACTAACTAAAGTTAGTATTCCTCAAATATTGTTATAATGCCTTTAAGAAAAGGCTTTCATTAAACAATTGACCAAAAGGAGTGAAGAATTAGACAACTTTTTATCGCAACAATAAATAAGTTTGCAAAGAAGAAATGGGTTTATCTTATCTTAAAGTGGGGAAGTTCTTACTTGTTCATTTTTCTAAGCCCTCTGTAGTTTTTATATCCGTCTTTGATAGGCAAGAGTAAAAGTTAGAACCCTGATACATAAAGTAATAACAATTTCTTATTCTTTTTAATGAAAGAGAATCAATCATTGGTTATATACATACTTAAGAAGCATTTCATATTTACAATCTTTGTGGTTGTTACGTACAAAATATTCCTTATCAATTTGTCATCCATCTTTTGGAATACAAATACTTAGTTTTATCTGCTTGACTTCAACGACAGAGTTATGTTCAATAAAAAATGAAACATTCGACCATCACTTAAAATAGTTTTAACTAGAGGCATATTACACTCAGAGAGTGCAAACCTCCGCCGTCACGGGGTCCTTATGAGCTTCCGAGGCGGATTTTTCACGACTGGGGAGGCGTAGAGGGACGGGGGAGGGTTCCCCTAGACGGAAATTCCGAGAGGAAGACGCTCCCGGCACCCAATTTCACATCACAGCGACATCTATTGGCAGAGTAGGCTAACTTGAAAAATTTAGTAGTATTTAGCTGATTTGGCGCCTTAATTCTGCACTCAGAGATACCAAAATTAATCACTTCTTCCTTTTGGTATTTCCAACAACTCCACAAAATTCATCCAAATCCGTTCAGTACTTTTTGAGTTATCCTGCTGACAAACCAACAAACTAACAAACCAACAAACGCCAGTGAAAACAATACCTCCTTCGGCGGAGGTAATTATCATCCGTTCTAAAGCCTTACACAAAGCCTTCCCAAAAATAGTAATGATAAATTATAAAATGACTGACGATGAATATGATGAAGAAAATCGTTAAAAAATTTACTTCATAAATTATTATTCATGATGGATAAATACAAAGGCCTCTGGTTATCTCAAAGCCCCCCTGCCGAAAATATTTTTAGTGCCACTACATTTTGAAATTCGCTGTAATCATGTTTGAAAGTAAACCATGAAAATTGTATGAAAGAATATTTATGGCTCATCAATTCTGATGATTGCCTGTCCCTATAGTACAACCGATATCATGCTATACGATCAACCTTTGCAATTCAATATGACATATTTTGTTCATATCAGAGATATTTTTAATAGCGTTCATGTGTTTGGTTATGGAAGAACTACGATGTTGATAATACACTCTTTGTAATCATAACACAATTCCCAAAAAAACAGTCGGCAGTGAGCTTTCTTAATTTTTACAAATATGCATAGAGTTATAGGATCCAATCATATGAAGGTATTTAAAATATTAGGGCATACTCAAAGATAACAGATAATACAAGATGCGCAGAACGCAATGTTTAGATTCCTCTGATTAGAAAAGAAAAACTGAAACGTCACACATGACGTTACATTATCGATTTGTTTTATTTATGGCATAAAATATCTATATTCTCTTTTCTTTATCTATTATCTCTCTGTCTGTTTGATAGCAAGGACAACTACTTTTATGGACTAGTGAAAATATAAATAATCAAATCTTTTCAGATGTTAATAAATTGGCTGAGTTTCGGCCTGAGAATTGATAATCTAATGCAAATAACATATCATTAATCAATTTCATGTGAATGTAGTTACACAGAGTCATTAAAATCTTATTTTTTATATGAATTATATACGAGGCTGTGTGGCTTCATCGATATTAGTCCACCATATTATTATACCTCCCGCCGAAGGAGGTATTGTTTTCACTGGTGTTGGTTTGTTGTTGTTTGTCAGCAGGATAACTCAAAAAGTACTGAACGGATTCGGTAAAATTTTGTACAGTTGTTGAAATGCCAAAAGGAACAAGTGATTAAATTTGGCATCTCTGAATGCAGAATAAGATGCAAAATGAGCTAAATACTAATGAATATTTCAAGTTAGCCTACTCTGCCAATAGAGTCGCTGTGCTGTGAAATCGGGTGCCGGGAGCGTCTTCCTCTCGGAATTTCCGTCGAAGGGAACCCTCCCCCGTCCCTCTACGCCTCCCCAGTCGTGAAAAAATTCGCCTCGGAAGGCTCATAAGGACCCGTGACGCGGAGGTTTGCACTCTCTGAGTGTATATATTTAATATTGTATTTATTTAGATGGTGTAGGTATTAGATATACAGGCAAATCGTCTAAGTGATGGCGTCACATTTTTTTGATTTTATTATTGGAAATATCCTCTTTGCTTACATAAGTTCTGCCCCCCCCCCCCCTGGGGCATACTATAAAGTTTAACTTGGGTCGTTATCTAAACATAACAATTCTAATTTCATCATCCTTTTCACATATTTTTGACCTTGGAGGGATTGATTGGGGTAAAATCAGGGGGGGGAAAATAGCTCGTAATCAAATAGTTTATATACATATATAACCACTCTGGAAGTTGTAAAGCCTGATTATCCCTCTTACTCTTCTCATACACGTTCAAAGAAGCAATCATGCTTGTTTTTAAGTAGCCTTTTCACAGGCTTTTTTTTTTTAACAATTATAAACATAGAATAAGAATAATGGTTGTCGTTGGGATTAAGCAGAATAAGACAGGTTAAATAATAAAAATGTGGAAGTATATTTAAAGTGAGATAATGATAACACTGGTCAACAGCCAAAAAAAGTCAGGGGTTTTCTCAGCTGATTTAGACTAATTTTGGTGTTCTGAGTCCGAATATCACATTGATTTTGCTCCATCAGGTCAACTTTTTGAGATACAGCCATAGGCCTACCTGACGAGCTATACATATTCTAATATCAGCGGTTTTGAGTTCAATCATATTATTCGTGAAAAAATATCGAATTACAATTCACAGACACGAATAATATTATAAATAATTTATTTGTGTTTATCATAAATTTAGGTGCATAAATATGTGTAGAATTATTTATATTTAATATATGTTTGTGTGAATTTAGGCCGACGAAGGTTATAACTTAGCAAATTTCAGTCATTCTTCCCAAGGACTCCGTAGTGACAATATTGCTCTTAGATTCTCTCTATATTCACATTACCTTTACATCATTGCCTTTGTCTAAATAACTCAGTGGGCTCAAAGAGAAATATGAAGTAGTGAAGTACGTACTCGACAAAATCCAATATGAGCAGCACAAATGGATCATCTGCGTCGACTTAAAGATGGTAAACTTTTTACTTGGTCAGCAGTCCGGGTTTACGAAGTACCCATGCTTTATATGTATGTGGGACAGTCGAGACAGAGTCCAGCACTATGTAAAGAAAGAGTGGCCGGCGCGAGATCAGTTAGTACCTGGGCGAGAAACATCATACACGAACCTTTTGTTGACGGGAGAAGATATTGATCCCACCGCTACACTTGAAGCTTGGGTTAATGAAACAGTTCACGCGCGCTCTCGACAAGGATGGGAGGTGCTTCAACTACCTGTGCCGAGCCTTTCCTCGACTGACCAGTGAGAAGGTGAAGGCCGGCATTTTCAATGGTCCACAGATACGGAAGCTTATAAAGGACACAGAGTTCCAAAACTCCATGAACACGCTAGAGTGCGCCGCGTGGAAATCGTTTGTGCAGGTGGTGAACAACTTCCTGGGGAACACGAAGGCAGCAAACCACGCCAGACTCATTAGCACCATGATAGAGGCCTTCCAAAAACTCGGTTGTTTGATGAGTATAAAGATGCACTTCCTGTTCTCACACATGGAGAAGTTTCCTGAAAATCTCGGGGCGATGAGCGACGAGCAGGGAGAAAGGTTCCATCAGGACATGCGCCAAATAGAGGAGAGGTACCAGGGGAGGTGGGACGCAGTCATGATGGCGGACTACTGCTGGTCGCTGAAGCGAGACAACACAGCAGCTGCTCACACACGGGAATCGAAGAAACGCCGATTTATGCCGTGAATTCTGAACTTCTGTGTCATGTAACGCACATTCTTATACTAATATTATGATAATTGTGCTTATAAAATTTGATGGACTAAATAAAAACTGAATAAATTTGGATACGTTGATTTTTATTTCTTGAGGAAATGGGGGAAAAATCGTCAGGGGTTTCTCAGCTGATGATCCACAGAATTTTTTATTTATTACAAAAATCGATTTTTTAAAAATTTCTGTAGCAAAAAAACCTGACCTGATTGAGCAAAACCAAGGTCATTTTCGGAATCAGAGCATCAAATTAGTCTAATTCAGCAGGAAAACCCTGGACTATTTCAAAAAATATTTTTTTGTTGCCCTGTGTAATCATACA
>CP045908.1:283162-303332 GCA_013387185.1 Caligus rogercresseyi
TAGAAATTCCCTCTCCTTGAAAGCAAGAGAAATATGTTATATATATTGATAATACATTTTTACCTCCGCCGAAGGAGGTATTGTTTCACTGGCGTGGTTTGTTTGTCAGCAGGATAACTCAAAAAGTTATCTATTGGCGACATCTATTGGCAAACGACCCAAAAAAGACCAAGTGATTCATTTGTGGGGATCGGCGGAGGTTTGCATTCTTTTCTACTTATATTTGGCTTCATGAACATCTTATATTATATTTTTGTGTTTAATATCACGTAGAAAAGAAAAAAAATATGCATGGTAGAGATACCTTCCTGAAAATTCCCCTCAATCAGAGCTCTCGCCTCTGCTCCATAGAGATATAAAGATATAGAGAGCTTATTCAATTCAATACACGAAAACATCGTTCAGCTGTCGCCATTGCCAAGTTAAACAAAGTAATTTGTCGACGTCATCGTAAGTTGATCATAAAGATTTGTTTATATTGGGACACAATGACGTATTCTCTGAAGAATCCAATAAGCTCTCTATGTCTTTATATCTCTATGCTCTGCCTCAATAACTGAATAGTTTGTACATATACATTTAGTTATTGAATCTTTTATTTGTTTCCAATATTCGAATATTTTGACCCTTTATATATATACCTAATCTGTTGTCCTTGTATTTAGCATTTGCTTGGTAATAATAATAATAATACGTACAATACACATGGATCTTGTATTTGAGTAGGTATCTTCTAATTAATTTATCCACTTCAAGAAGAAAAATAATTAGATGTTTATGCTACGAAATTAGTTTCTTCATACTAAACTAATTGTGTAGAAGATGGTATCTACTGTTAAAGTAGGTTTTCGGTTGCTTTAACTTCAATGTTGAAAACAGTAGACACTCAAATTATTGATACAGACTAATAACGTTTAATTACCTCCGCCGAAGGAGGTATTGTTTTCACTGGCGTTTGTTGGTTTGTTAGTTTGTCAGCAGGATAACTCAAAAAGTACTGAACGGATCGAATGAAACTTTGTGGAGTTGTTGGAAATGCCAAAGGAACCAAGTGATTAAATCTTGGCATCTCTAAGTGCTTTTTAATATGCAAAATGAGCAAAATACTAAATGAAATGGGGTCTCTATTCAGGGAGTAGGAAAGAACAAACGCTAAAAAAATATTCATTGACGTATTATTGTTCATATATCAGCTCAGGACTATTAACCCAGTGACGTAGCTTAAACTTCTTCCTCTTCCCGTCTCTGAGTGCTTTTTTGAATATGCAAAATGAGCTAACAGAGAGGAAGCAATGATTAGAGATAGAAAATCGGGCGTGTGAAAGGGAGAATGTTTGAATGGGAATGTTGTGGGGATCGGCGGAGGTACACACTCTCTGAGTGTATATATGCCTCTAGTTTTTCATACTTTCAAAATATAAGAATATTTCAACGAAAATTGTTTCTTTGACTATTGGAAGAGTCAAAACAAGAGGTGGTATATGTATTTTAAAAAATCGTAGTATGATAGACATTACTAAAAAAACTCTATTTATCTATAAGTTGTCAAAACTTTGTACGATATTAATACAAACAACGAAAAAACCTGTCAGCCTTCTTATATAAGACAAACCAATCAATAACTACTTTGCCTATTGCAAAAACTTTCATAGGGATGAAACGATATATTTTTTGAGAATTCTTGATTAACAAAGAAAAATATTTTAAACTTTATCTTTTAATTAGTGATGAAGCCATATCAATAATTATAGTAATACATCATCAGAGATACAGCTTATATATTATTTTTCAAGGATTGCAGCGTCTGATAGAGGGATAAAGATTACCAAGGCCAAAAAATTTATTATTTATCGTTAATCTAATTTTTTTTTTAAAACATCACATAAAAACATTCTAAATGAAGTTTTAATATTTTTGAATCGTTTTCTGGCATAAAAAATACCGTGATACCGTTATTGTAAGATTTTTTCAAATATCTGGATACCGTAATTGGAAGGTTTTTTTAAAATATCATGATATCGTTACTGCAAGTTTCTTTTTTTATAATCACTAAAAACACCTAATTCTAAGGCTCTCAAATCTGACACATTCTGTGTTTAAAAAACTGCATGAATCATGCAATTAGTTACGGTATGAGATATGTTTTAAAAATATATAAAAATTAACTAGAGGCATATATACACTCAGAGAGTGCAAACCTCCGCCGTCACGGGGTCCTTATCAGCCTTCCGAGGCGGATTTTTCACGACTGGGGCGGCGTAGAGGGACGGGGGAGGTTTCCCTTGACGGAAATTTCGAGAGGAAGACGCTCCCGGCACCCGATTTTACAGCACAGCGACATCTATTGGCAGAGTAGGCTAACTTGAAATATTTATTAGTATTTAGCTCATTTTACATCTTAAAAAAGCACTCAGAGATACCAAAATTTAATCTTTTGGCATTTCCAACAACTCCACAAAGTTTCATTCGAATCCGTTCCGCACTTTTTGAGTTATCTTGCTGACAAACAAACCAACCAACAAACCAACGCCAGTGAAAACAATACCTCCTTCGGCGGGGGTAATAATGATCGATATCTGCAAAAAAATTTATAAAAGATACACAATACCAGACTTGTTGACATTCACGAAAATTATCTTTCGTCTTTCATCGTAAATTTCAAATTGAATTTTTCGTTCGTTTTTCGTTCGTTTTTCATTCGTTTTTTATATATATAATTTAGTTATTCTTTTTTAAAAAACACACTCATTTGTTAGAATGAGTTCAGTTTTATCAATTGACCGGACGCTTGTGCTGTCCATCGGGCGCGATTTTCTTGTCCGAGTCCGATTGGTGTGCTGTTCAATCATTTCTTAGGAAGTATAGTGAAATTATGAATTCTATGCGAAAAGTGTGGACGTGAGAAGTTCAATCAATGTTTTCTTATCTCACTCTAGGAAAAAAAAAGTGAGGACGGTTTTTTTAAGAAGTTCAATTGATATTATTTAAATTCATTCTGGATAAAAGTGTGATGAGGTTTTTTACAAAGGAATTCTCTCTTCAAAGAGGAGTCACAAAGAATAACAATACAAGGTTATGGAAAATATGGTGTCCAGAAGAAATGGACCAGGAAAATATGACTAGGAAGAAATGGACCAGGAAAGAATGGACCAAGGTAGAAAAGGAAAATAATGACTCATGGAAGAAATGGACCAAATACATAGGTATGCAAGCTTTTGAGTGGAATATATCTAATTATTGTACAAATACTATTTCTCATATAAACTGAGTATATAATGACATATTTTACCATGGTGTTTTTTTTCATAGTATAGAAAAGTAGTGCCTTCATTTTCACCAACAGGTCCTGATCTTATATCTTTTGATCGTAAGAAAATCACTATAAAATAGTGATCCGATCAATTTGTATAAAATAACTAAAAAAGAAAAAAAATGTTTGTAAAAAGGATTTTTGAGACACACCCTACATTTCTTAAACTTAACTAGCTGTCACATTGACCAAAATCCATTCCAACAATTAATATTGTTTAGAAAACACAAAATACAGACTAATACTAATGGAAAAAGCCAGTGTGTGATATCCTGATATAGTTTTTGTCCTAAAATATACGTCTATGGAGAAGTCATTATTTTAGAGCTCATCGGCTATGAGAAACATTTATTCTGGCATCTCCTGTCTTAAAATATGCAGACATATGTCAATTGTGGAGCCAGAGTGTTGGAGCCGCTGCTCCAAGGATGATCGCTCTTAGGTTCTCAGCTTCCACATAAGAGTTTGCCGTTAGTGCTTAGCAATTAATGATTGATGTTGCTTAATGCTGCGTTTAAAGCTTTATGACTAGAGGGGGAACTTTTTTTCAATTTGTATGGTCCGAATAGAATGTAGGCCTTTAGAATACTAGAGGAAATTAGTTATTTTCAGATAAATTAAGTTTTAAAAACTGCTTCACCAATGATAGCGCAGGGCAGTCAACGAATGCGTGTAAAATATTGTTGTATAAGCAACCGCAATTGTTGCAGGGGTAATAAAATTATAATTAATTGTCCTGAAATTTGAAATTGGGCAGTAAATTTTAGCCCGTCTACAATGCCCTGCGTAGAGTGGAGAATCCTTTTCTCCCAGGAAAGAGGCAAGCCAAGCATCTTGATAAAAGACTCTGCTATAGATTAAGCATTTTTTTATTACTTAATTTTTGATATAGTCGGATATTGTAAATAAGAAAATTGTTAAACAAGGTGTGTCAATTGCTCATTTAAAAAGTATGCTTATATCGGTATAATACTTATTTTATCTGGGGTAAATTTTAGTGGGTGCTTTGGACTGCCATATAAAGATGAATGCTTATCAAGGTTTGACTGTATATACATTTAAATTTTTACTTATAATTAGTATTACATAGGTAATTTTTTTGTTGATCGCAATTAAATTGATCGGATCGCTGATCGGAAAAATCCCTGATCGTTATATCGCTATATCGCAAATTTCTGATCGCTATTTTGATCGGATCGCTATTTTTTCCTGATCGCTCACAAGCCTGGCTATTAGCTATTAGCTAATTAATGGTGTAGTGAAAAACCCGAATTCGAAAAAACCACGGTAAAACCCGGTTTTTTTCGGTGTTTTTACACTAAGCGTTAAAGTAACTTTAACGCTTTAGTTTTTACATACCCTGCCGGGGGGTGATTGTCGGGGGGGTGATTGCCCTAGAATCTGATATTCAGCCTAAAGCGTTAAAGGAAAGTAGCGCATCGAAGACAATAACATATATTTTTTCTTTTTTTTATCAGACCCTCAATGCATTTTTCTCCACAAGAGGCGCTGTAGGCGATTAGGTGAAATAGTAGGGTTGTTTCATTAACATAATTTATTAATGTTATCTTATATAAAAGGGACGCCCAAGGATCGAAAGATTGATCCATCTCTATAGTTATGACAAATTTGTTTATATATGACGTAATCTTATTCAATTATATTTTTGAAATGCAATAAACTATAATCTATAAGTGCCAATGATCGGTGCAATCGCAGATATTTCGTTGGACCTTCTAAATGTGACAGTTGACAAGACCGCCGGTTTCGTGTCCCACGCTGCAAGGTCCTTTACCACTTAAAGAGTTGAAGATAAGTTGTCGACATCCATGAAGGCCGGAGCTCGAAAGGGATCATGATCTGGGTGCCTCCTCCAACGGTAATCATACTTTCTAACGACAAGAAAAGGGAGCTCTCCCAAGACACCTCCATCATGAAGGAGGCTTTGTCCCTGAAGATAGTCAGGATATGTATTTCCTGTCGCTCTATGATCGAGAATCATAGCAACCGATGATGATATATCTGTTCCTTCAATTTAATATCTCTGCATTTTTTCTCCTTCATTGTTTTATAACTATTTGAGAACTACAGACCTCATGATTCATCTCAGCGCCTTTTATATCAAGAGAGGATGATATAAGTCGCCTTCGCTTTAGGCATCTTTTACGGGAATGGTACAATTGAAAGGAACTCATGACGTTCTTGACATTCTCGTTGTCGTAAAGAACGACTTTAAGGAACTTGAGTATTTAATTTCACTGATAAAATAATCTAAAAATAAATCACAAAAATGCGATTGCCAAAATTAATCATAAACATCTCCGATTTTCTCAGATCAGTATATCTCCACGACACTCATCAACGAACTCCTTGCCTAACAACTTGACAAAACTCTCCTTCCGGAGGGAAATCAGCGAGACAATATTTATTCTTCCCTAAACCTTAGGACAAAATAAGTTTATTCAACTAGAGTGGGATGGGAGGAAAAGTATTTGAAATATAAAAAACTATGTGGTATATAATACAGGCGTGTATAATGATCAAATCCATTTAATTTAATTGAAAACTACTTTTAACTTACCTTGTTGAAAACAATATTTTTTTCATATTGATTAATGAATATTATATGTTTGCGTTTCTTTCAGGTCGTCTGCGGACTATTTATCATCTTGCCATAGTGATTAATCTGGAGAACGGTTTTATGCTTCCCAAGTTTCTTGGATCTGGTGCATCTCTCCTCTTTTCTATAGTTTGACTAAATTGCCTTGGGTTTCCGCCCATATCATTTAAGACCTAGACCTATAATTTGAAATTAAGTGTTACAAGTTTTATGCATTTTATAAATTATATTATACATGTTTTGAAATAAACTATTTGCAAAATATTTATGACTATTCATTTTAACGATAACAACAAAAACATATTTACAGAAACGTTCAATTATTTAAATGTCATCTATTTGCCATACTTTTGGAGCCTAGTTGACTGTTGTATTTGCCGTAATTTTTGATCTCTTGCGCTTTTTAAAAAGTTTTCGCGAAAATTACCAATCTTAATCTAATGAATCGGTTCATGAGCTTATCTTTTAACGAATAGCAAGACGGAATCAAATAGAAGTCTTTAGTGATAATATCACAAGCATTTTTTATTTTATTCGAAAGGTTTCTTTTTTGAGCTTTATATAAATCTTCTTTCATGTTTCTTATGGATTTTTCTATAGGTAATATAACATTTTGGAAGACATCATTTGAACAATAGACTAAACTCTGTCCTGTGTAATCAGATAAATTAATAAGTTTGGTTAATTCGTCGTCATAGTTTTCATTATTGGTGCTTTTTAAAACCGATAAGCATGATTCACAATGTGAATCATATTTTTCGACTTTAAAAATTATATACCCCGACAAGTAATATAAAATATTAATTTCACTTTTTGACAGTTGGGGTGCACTGGATAAGTTTAGTATAAATTGCGGAATAAAATCAGCATCCAAGAAATTATGCTTTTGTTCAGCATACGAATCTTTTAAGTCAAATATCTCAGCTAAAAAAGATGAGTCATCATAATTGTAATTACACGATTTTATATCTTTCATGAACTGGCTTAAACAAATTAATCTTAGGATATATTTAAATTCTTTTGCAGAAGGAGAAGGGTTTGTGGCTCTTATCATGCTAAAAACATTTTCCAAGCAGTCCGATGATAAATGGGAGGTCATGACAAATTTAAGACCTCCACGAAGCAGTTCATCTTGAACGTCAATAATTGGCATGCTCGTTAGAATTGATCCAGTTTGAGTTGGTTTCTAACAAACTCTACTGTTGGATTTTGAAATAATTTTAATTTTTTTATGATATTTATAAAACCCATTAGAAAAACGATTACATTCTCATAATGAGTTTCATTTTCAAGACTAAATGCATATACTATTCGTCTTGAGCATACAAGTTCATACCATTTTTTCAATGTGTCGATGAACCAAGCGGTGGTTAGCACGCACTTGTCACAAATACTTTCTTTAACCATATATCTAAGTGTCCGGCTTACCTCATTAGACCAAAAATTCTAAGCCGGACCAACTTTCATTTTATCATAATGACTAACATTTATTGTACTCAAATCAAATTTGCAAGCGGGTTTTAGTACAAAATCTCTTCGAAAATTAGCCACCATTTCGAAATGTTGTAAAGTTATTATATTTGAACTTAGATTCTCTGATTGAACAATCTCCTGAGATAAAACGATATCATTGGAAAAAAGGAGATTTCGCCAATTTTTAATTAAGTGTGACGGATCAGCAATAAAATGAATGTTTTTAGATTGATCTACTGGATGATTGACTTTATTGATGTATTTTGATTTTATTCCACAATTTATACCAAATCATTTCCACATTGCCAAATTTTGTGACCCCATGTCAGATGAAATGCTTATGATGTCTATTCCTATTTTATGAGACATCTGAATTATCTCAGTGATAATTGGACCTAAGCTTGTGCCATCATATGCATTTGGATTAAAATAATAGCCCACTACTTGCTTCCATCTCACAGAGGAAACACCCGAAAGCATGACTACAAGGGCTTTTGTTGCATCACCTGTAGAATGAGGCAAAGTTGATTCGCCCATTATGGAGCCACTTTTAGTGTCGTAATCCAACGAAACTTTGACAGAGCATTCGTCTAATGTTAATGATGCCTTCCTGTCAATATTGGACATACTCCTTACTTTAATTTTTAACATTTCGAAGACTTCAAAGGCAATTCCATCATTAAACATAAAAAACTCGGTTTTTTGTAAAGTTGTAATGCAGGGAAGGGGCAAATATTCTCTCAATAGTTCATATCCTGACTTTCCACAAGCCATTCGTAATTTCAGAGCATCCTTGATTGATTCATTAGAAAAGATTAGGTTTTTTGAATTTTTATGTTTTAAATTTTTCAATAAATCTGAGTTAAAACCTTTCAACTGAAAAATACTTTCCTCTTCAAGACGGCATATTTTTTTGCGCACAGTTTTGATAGTTTCTTTCAATGAAGATATGACAGATTTTTTATGTTTGATATCTTTCAAATACGTATGGCAATCATGACATATAGTTTGAACAGTGATCTCTTTTAAATCAATTTTATCGGATATAATATTGGCTGTAACTTCTTCAGGGTTTTGCATTTTATTTGGTAATGAAATCATCGCCTGCTCTTCAGTAAACGAAGGGGGGATGGAGACCACCTCTTCTTCGGAACGTTGATTTTTCTTGCTGTAAGTATGATCAGATTGAGAGAGAACTTGAATCCTCGGAATTGCTTCAAGTGTTAGAATTTTCTTGCGCATTGTTGTATTTGGATGAAACATGCTTGCTTCAAAATGTTTTTTGCAAATCATTGAAGTAGGAGTTGGTTTCCAATGAGAAGGATATTTTAGACTGGACAGCCATTGTTTCCTTCTTGTAATCTCGTTGGGGCTTTTCGGAAATGGAAACCGGAAGAGCTGAACGTTGCCATAATTTTCTTTGAATTTCTTTGAAGCGAAATAGTTATATTAAAGCCGTATTGCTAAAAAATATAATTTAAGGATCGATGAATGATAGTAATATTTGGATGAGATTGATATATTTGAATGAGATTGATAACAACAACAACTTTGTGACGTAGCAAATTTGTTGCAGAGCGACATCTTTGAAGGAAAACATGCAACGCGAGGTGCGTGAAATATTTCAGGCAAGCCGGGGCGATGCGTTACTTTCCTTTAACGCTTTAATTCAGCCTATCACTAATCCATCGAAGAAGAAAAATAAACATCTCAACGCAACCTTGCTCAGCTACGAAAAGAAGGCGCAGAAATACAAAATTTAAACATGTACAACATGGTTTTTGTTGTTAAAAATTATATTAGAAACTACGTCTAGTCATTATAAAACCATCAATAGGACAAGATCATGGAGGATAAGTAACGCCTTTCATTAATACTATTATTACAGTGAGTATCTTAGCTTTAAAATACTATTTTTAGCTTTATATAGTCTGTATTTTTGGGTATTTAATTCACAAAGTGGCTTTTTAATTAATTGAGGATTTGTTCATCTGTGAATATCTGTGAGTGTTTTGGTCGGTTTGTTATCCTATATCAATGGAATAATAAGTGTCATGAACTTTGCCGGGTAATCCTTACCGAAATCTTCCCCAAACAATAATATAGAAAGAGAGAGAAAATGATGACGTCATACGAAGAAAACAAATATAATAGCTATTTTTATGGCTAAATATGTGTTAAGTGAATTGAAGACCTTAATAAGTTGTATTTTGTTTATTTGATATGTAAGCACTGAGCCAATGAATGCTGGGGAAGACGTGGGTAAGGATTGCATTTAGCCAATGAATGCTGAGGAAAAAGACCTTCATGAGGTGTATTTTGTACTTAAAGATCTCTATGATCAACATACGATGATGACTTAGAAACCGGAGGAGGACTATTGTTTGTAATTACTTAGTCCAATTATGCTGGGGAAGAAGAAAGTAAGGAGGTTTAGATAAACAAAATACACCTCATTCAGGTCTTCTTCCCCCTCTTTAATTCACTAATTGCACCTCCTTACTCTCTTTTTCCCCAGCATAATTGGGCTAAGTAATTACAAACGATAGTCCTCCCCTGGAGTGAAGAACATGGCTTCAATATTAAACCTTATCCGACTTCTGTTCCACTAACTTGTGATCCTTTTCAAATTTGGAACTTTAATTCCTTGTGAAGCTTGATGGAGATAAATAAATTGCTCAACCCTGTTAAGGAGGCCAATTGAAGTCAATATGACTCTTCTTTCGGCTGTGGATGATTTTAATACCGACTTGAGATAGAAAGAGAAAAATACTGAAAACATAGAGACATCTCTCTGGCCTCTCTTTTATTATAGTATTAAACCTCACAAACCTTTCCCTTTTTTCATAACAAAGCTGTTATTATTATTATTGCGTTACATTAAACAGCTTGAGTTATTTAACTCTAGCGGAGGAACCTCGATACGGAGTTCCCCCCTGTGTCCGGAGTCACTTATTCGACAGGATTCCTGGACGAGAGGAACTCCATCGTCTCTTGTCGGGACTGACTTGTTCTTATGGTAAGTAGTTCAATGCCTCCCTCGTCACGGAAGGCTCTCTAGGCTTCCTCTCAAAGCTTATTAATTCTCTTAGCATTTTTCTGGCCGATTTGACGACGAAAGTGAAGGAGGAAGACAGTAAAACCGCCCCTCATAATTAATCTAGAAGATAAAAGAAACAACGCATCAAAATGTATTGAATTTTTTTAGTAATAAATATAGAAAATAATAAAATAATTAGTAAAAATCTGTTATGAAAAAGGGAGAGGTTTGTGAGGTTTAATACTATAATAAAAGAGAGGCCAGAGAGATGTCTCTATGTTTTCAGTTTTTTTCTCTTTCTATCTCAAGTCGGTATTAAAATCATCCACAGCCCTTCTTTCTATAAAAGATGTGGACGATATTAGGAGGAAATAGTGCAGACAGCAAAGAATAAAATGAATATAATTCAATACATATCTATAATCGCTATATATATATGAAATAACTATAATGTTGAATAGGTTCATTTTATATTTCTTAACTATATTACATAGTATAATTTTTTGCCATATCTACTTTATCAAATATATAAGATTGCTCACATTAAATAGCTCATTTTGAGTACTCATCAAATATAATTGAAACCTAAATATTATTGAATCATGTACTCAGGGATGAAAGTGAAACATATTTTTGGTTGAACATCCACCAATATGTTAATATTTATTCATAGCTATACGACTTATTTATTCAATTAAGAGTATTACGAAATGCAGAGTACTTGCAAGGATTTTGATCCACTTTCATCCTCATAGATATCATCGTCTTTTAATTAATATTAAACCGATGTTTATTTATATATATATGACTTTTTTTGCTCTGTCATTTCTTTCGGCTCCGGGTAATTTTTTAATAAAAACCCTAAAGAATATTAAGTCGAGTAGTACTTATCAACTTGATCTCCCATCAGTGGCACGAATATTACACTATAGAAGAATAATTGATATCATAGAGCAGGGATGCCAGGGTGAAATCGGTCAGGGGGCCGGACTGTTTTCAAGTGGGACCTTGGGGGGCCAAATTACCGGTACATTTTTGGCCTTGCAACAATAAACACTAAACAAAAGTAGATTTAAATTTGTTGATATTGTATCATAATATTATTTATTTGTAAAAACACTTCTCAACCACTAACGTAACGGGCCAAATGAGATGTTCATTCGGGCCGGTTCCGGCCCGCGGGCCGCCACCATGGCACCACTGTCATAGAGGATTGTTGGGACAAATCCAATCTGCGACGTGGAGGTCAATCTAAATAAAGACTGCCCTTATTGGTTATGTAGCCCGATACTATACGCTACCAGTCGTTGTTCTGGCATTCTACATTCTCTATGGCGCAGACCTTATTACACAGAGAGGGAGGATTCGAAAGGGGTTGATGTTTTTGTTACTGAAAGAATCAAAACTGGAGATATCTTTGATTTTTGATAATTTAAAAATATTTTACTATCCAATATATTTGGAGGGTCTCTAAGGAGTAAAAATTGATAATGACGCCTCGATGTTTTAATCCTCGACTTATAATTAAGGTTTAAAACATGATGGTCATTGTTTTGATCCTCTCATTCTCCGTAGAACATGTCAGCTGTCGAAATTTCACAAATTTAATTGCTTTTTAGGAATTTACTTCAGAAGTCTCCTTCCTTTATAGGAATTTACGCTTTCAAATTTACTTCAGACATCTCTTTTCTTTATAGGAATTTACTATGTACGTTTATATCTCCGTGGACTCAAGTAAACACATAATAATGATAGAAGGTTCGCCCAAAAATCAAATGTTCTTTAAAGGACGATATTTTCCTGTTATGAATTTTTATTGTTTTGTTTATTTATTTATTTTGAAATCACTGTTTCAGCTTAATTTGGATCCTATCAACATGAATAGATGCAATTCCTGTCCGTTCGTCACCAAGTATCCTCAGAGTCTCCGAAACCACTATAAGAACATGCATAGTAAATCAGTCGAGGAGACTAGGGATCTCTGTCCTGGTTGTGGTAAAACATTTGCGCACATATCTGTTCATCGATGGGTGTGTAAGGCCTCGGATACATCAACCATCCAGGACTCTGTTTCAAGGGAAATATTGGAAGCTTCTAAATCAAGAACTGTTTTGCTTGTAAGTATTATTTTAATTTGTAATCCCTTTTTATAGTGATATTTTTGAAGGGATGGATGAAGATTACAAATGGATAGCTATGTTAATAATTAAATATGGCATTAATACAATAAAACTTAGCCAATTTTTTTTATAATTATTATTATTCAGAGCTGGTATTCGGTGAAAAACTCGGTATCCGAAGTTTTTAGCAAGCTTTGTCCAATCCGTATCGATTGTTTTCAGCAAGCTATGACCAATCCATATCTATTGTTTTTAGCAAGCTTTTCCAGTCCGTATCCATAGTTTTTAGCAAGCTGTATCAAATCAGTAACAATAGTTTTTAGCAAGCTGTATCAAATCGGTATTAGTAGATTTTTCACAAATCTAAAAATTCAAAACATAATTTCTAGGTTTCGAAATTCTTAAGAAAAGTCATCACTTACGAGCAGATTTCGGTACTACCGAAATACTATTTGTCTGATATTATTGCTTTATACTTTTAAAGACAACTGAGCTATATAATAACTAGAATCTCAGAGAAGGGAAAATTGCTCCATTTGAAGAGTTCTTTGATGAGTTGAGTCGACCTAAAATGGCCGTCTCACTTTATTCATCATTTACTTGTCTTAAAATCTTCATCTTAAAAAGTGTCTTTTTTTGCATAATTGGTTCGATAGAATTGCAGCATCCGACAGGATATAAATAAGCAGTATAGCGTGTAAATTAGTTACTTCAACCGAGGATCTTATCCATGAGGTAGACCAAAAATGATCATCCCCTCTCGGGAGTATTCGAACCTTCGCCCCCAACATTGAGAGTTGAAATCGCCTTTACACACTGAGCTAATTCACTCCCTTTTTTTGCATAATTGGTTCGATAGAATTACAGCTTTCGAATGGATATAAATAAGCATAGTAGCGTGTAAATGAGTCACTCGAACCTAGGATCTTACCAATGAGGTAGACCAAAAATCACCTTCTCCTTTTGGAATTTAAACTTTAGTATTTATAGTTGAGTTCTTTGTATACTCTTATTTAATTATTTTGTTTTTCAGAAGCAAAACCCTCAGACCCAAATTATCATGCTGTCAATAGAGAAGTTCATGAACTCTAGAGTCCTCAAAAAAGCAACCAAAAGAGCATACCTACCCAGGATTGAGGAGCTTCTCAACTATATAATGACGGTTCATCCCAGCTTTGGGATCCTTGAATTCTTAAAGGTTGGAGGAGAGCAGCTAATTGAGCCTGAGGTTGTCTACGACTATGTTCATTCCTTGAAACCCCCAGCAAACAAATACAGGCCATCCACGCCATCTCTCTCCTGACCAAATATATAAAATGGAAGGTCCGAATCACCAAGCACGGAATGGGACGCTACGATAGTGTGACCAAAAACATGTCACAAATAAAATTTAAATTAAAAGCCATCAAAAAAAGCTCAGAGCCGGGCGAAAATAATTTAGACCAATCAACAACTGAGGAACCACACCACCACCTTCTTCAACCCCTTAATATTCTAAAGGCATTGAAGGACTTATATTCGAATGAGGGGTTCAAGGAGGAACTCATTCGCCTAATCGGAAATCCAACCTCCACAATCACCCTGAGGAGTGCCCTATTGATTTCATTATTAAAGAAAACATTGTACAGAGGCCATTTGCCTTTTTCAACCTTAAAAAAGAGGATTTTAGAAACAAAAAGAAGAAAAATAGAACCTATATAATTAAATCCATACAGCACCTTAGGAAGCATACATATGCCACAAACACTTTATTTATTAAAGACAAAAACGTTAGGCTCCTCATGAACGAGTATTTTGCTCGAACGGAGGACTCTCCATCAGAGTATTTTTTCGTTAGTACGAAAAATAAACAATTATCTAAGATGGACTTACCACTGAAATTTATCAAATCCATGATGATAAAATATGAAATCCTTAATCGTGAGGAAAGTGAAGTATTAAGTTCTTATATCATACTTCGAGCATACGATCACTTGCTCCAAAGCAATGAGGAACTGAAAGCGTTTGATCCCCATTCCATTTTTCGTTGCAAGGAAAGGCCCCATAACAGTTATTACTTTGATAAGCGGGATCGAGATAATTTATCTGCATATCATTGTATTATTGATAAATTGGAAGAGCTCTAATGCCACATATCTTCCTTTCCATGTGATATCCATTCTATTGTATTTCTTGTCAAATGTCTTGCCACTGTTATTAATAAAATATTTATATATATCATGAAAAACATCCAACTTGTGTGTCATAAAGCTACTGCTATGTGCAGTGTTGTTCCCTAACGCGCGTGCGAGTTATATATGTATTACTTAATTATATTACTGCGACTAACTAGAGAGAACAGACATATTATATATTACTTTCAAGTAATAACTAATATGTAATATCCTAGTTACATATTACTTTCATGAAACAAAAATATTCGACAGGCATTTTTGATGAAAATTAATGAACTGTGAATGGTTGTGACGTCACCCAGTAGACATGCAAACTAGGTTTGGTGAGGATTTTTACAAATTCTGTTTGAATTGCCTTTACTTATTGTTTCGAAATGCTCAAAAAGTAATATCTAATATAAAGTAGTATATTACTTTTGAAAAGTAATAACTAAAATTTAAAAAAAATATTACTGCGCAGTAATAAGTAGTATAATACATACTACTTTCAAAGTAATATTTGACCAACAATGGTTATGTGTCTGACCCATAGACATAGAGGGCTTATTGGGTTCTTAAGAGGCATACGCTTTTGTGCCCAATATAAACAAGTATTTCTATGTCTATGATCAACTTACGATGACGTAGTATCAATTACTTTGTTTATATTGGACAATGGCAACAGCTGAACGACGATGTTTCTCTTCTATTAAAGGGCATAAGCTCTCCATATCTTTATATCTCTATGCTCTGGCCTCATGTCAACGTTGTCTTGCTCCTTCCTCTATAATAAATATTTCCTCTTGGGTAGTAATGGTCTTAGAGAATATAAAGTGTCGAAGCGCTGAATATCGGGGGTATATTAAGCTCTCCATTGTTGGGGAAAGACAGGGATAGAAAGAACGGGAAGAGTGAGACTTCATACATATTTTAAATAATGAAGTAAAGTGATGTGCCATCGCTCGCCATATTTCGTGATAAAAATATAAAGTCACTCTCTCTCTTAAGTTCTTTCTGTAGCTGTCTTTCTCCCCTGATGGAGAACACAAAATATTACCCCGCCATCATGATTGCGTTAATGAGCGAACGAAATTAATTTGTCCCAAATTTTTAATTACGCTTTAATAAGTGAATTCTTAAAGAATTAAAAGTTAATAAATGAAGAGGAGTTTTTCAATACATTATTGATATTGATTATTATAAATAGGACGCCACATAATTAATATAATATAGAGTTACCGAATTTAGTAACATTAACTTAAAGTTGTTAATTTTCGCTCTAAAAAATACGAACCTCCATTGAAAAAATCCTTCAGAAAGACCGCATTTTACCGTGAAAATCTTGCGCAAATATAATTAATTTACTAAAATACATCAACGTTGGTATACTTCATACTCCTATGTGAAGAGAGTTTATTTATTGTGGGGTGATTGCAGTCAATAATAAATCTTGTTTTGTAGTGGGTGAAATATTTTTGGATTTTTTCTTAAATTAGACAACACAAAGGATGTGCAACGCCCACAATGCAACCTTTATCAAAGACTTGTTATTTTAATATTTGGTTTGTGAGGAGGTGATGTTCATTGCAAAGTGTTCAGAAGAAATAGACCAGGAAAATATGGATTACGAAAAAATGGACCCAGAAGAAATGACCCAGATAGAAAAAGAAAAAAATGACGTCTCATTAAAATATGACCCAAATGCATGGGTAGGTAAATATTTGAATGGAGCATTGTAAAATGGTACTCCAGGGCAGTCTTGTCTAAATTCTATAGGGAAAATTTGCAACAAAAAAACTAGTGGCGCAATGTTAATGAAATAAAGTTTTTTCTTTTAAAGAATTAACATAGCCTGGAATTTATTAAAGGATTCCCCATTTTCTATTCCTTAGTATGATATTAGTACAATTTCATTGGTTACCTCCTTGCGTGGCAGCCATTTTAACTACATTATTGACGTCTTCTGTAAATACGAGGCCCTGTTGATTCTTTATTGAAGGATTTCCCTACTTTTATTCCCTAGTATTTACTTCATAGAGATATAAAGGCAAAGAGAGCTTATTGGTTTCTTTAGAGAAATAAATCATATTGCCCTATACAAGCAAATCTTTCTATCTCTATGATCAACTTACGATTCCTAGTACCAATTAGTTTGTTTATATCAGAGCCCTATAAGGGCTCTGGTTTATATTAGGCGCAGGCGACAGTTGAACGACGATGCTTATCTGCTATTGAAGGGAATAAGCTCTCTATATTTTTATATCTCTATATTGGAGCATAGAGATATAAAGACATAGAGAGCTTATTGGATTATTCAGAAAAATACGTCATATTGCCCTAATATAAACTAATATTTATATCTCAATGATCAACTTACGATGACGTAGGTCAAATTACTTTGTTTAGTTTGGGCAATGGCAACAGCTGAACGAGGATGTTTCTCTGCTATTGAAGGGAATAAGTTCTCTATATCTTTATATCTCTATATGAGTATTTATTAAAATTTCGTTGTTTACCTCTCTCGTGACAGCCACTACAACATTATTGACCTTCAAGTTGGTTGAATGTTTCTTCTCAGTTGAACATTCAATGATTATAATGGTCGACATTTCATTCACAAAAAATGGAGTTTCCCCAAGAATATATGAGTGTTTAGGTGGGAAGGGATTTATAAAAATCAACATCTTTAAGGTTTATTTTATCATTTTTTAAATAAATATTTTAGAGTTTTTCAAGAATTTGGCATTCACACTATCTAAATAAACAATTATATGCACTAGGATTGGCTATGATAAATAGCTTTAAGTAAAATATTAATGCTATTATAATTGAATTCCATACATATTATATTTTCTAATTAAGTTTTAAGAAATCAATTTCCCATAACAAGAATCAATTACTAAAGTAATTAAGGGGTTTGATAATTACGCATTTGCTATATATAATGATATCCTATACACTAATAAATTATTTCCATTAGTAATGAAAATGTATTCGAACTTTTAAATTAACAATCCATCCATCCCTACAAATGAAAGAAATGTCTTCAAGGGAGTAGATAAATATATTCAAATCGTGACGTCAACGGTTTACACTTGTTTAAGCCACTCACATATATGTAAAAAAACGTGGGCCTCTTTGTAGATACATTTAATATGAAAAATCATTTTGGTATAACGAGAAAAAAATAATTTAATTTGATCCTCAATATGTATATCATTTAAGGATCCTTTGGGACAAAAAGTACCTTAATCCTACGACGTCACACCTTTATTATATATTTTTTAAACTCTCAAGGCCTAAAAGGAATGTATAAGGTTTTATGAATGACGTCATATTTTGCTTTGTATTTATTATGGTATATTTAGCAAGTACTTCTTTTTGTGTATGTTTTTTATTATTATTCTATTGATGACTTACACTAGCAGACTCAGACGTAATAGTTCTTTTGAGACGACGATCTTGGTCAACCCTAACTTTCCAGCTTCATATCAAGGCCTTTTCTTACACATTCCCAAGACTGCAAGGAGTACAGCCTTTCAAAATGATGGAAGATGCGATTTTGACGAGCTTAAAGCTCCTCATCATCGGTGAGAGCGGAGTTGGGAAGTCCTCTCTCCTTCTTCGATTCACGGAGGAGCCTTCGATCCAGAGCATTCTGCCACGATTGGAGTGGACTTTAAAGTGAAGACCATCACCGTTCAGGAAATAGGGTAATGCTCAATAAAATAGTCAATTAATATTTGTCAAATGACGTTTGCAAACAATATTTATTTCTCTGTCCTGCCGATCTTGATCGCTTTGGAATCAATCATAATGTTCTCATATGTATATCCTTATAAATAATTAAACTTACATCTAAGAAAGAAAGTTTTTAGAGGTGTTCATGAACTAAGGAATCCTTAGAACAGCTCTCTTAGACGGGGGTTGGGAATCACTCTCATCCTTGCTAAAAGAAGATTAATTCCTCTATCGTAACATTTTCAAGCCGATTGAATTGTATTTGCGCATGCATCTATCTACATGGCCTTCATTATATGTATATAGAAATATCTCCAAAATTTATTTTTAATAGGTGGGACTTGTGTATGATATTATTTAATATTGTACCGCAATATACAAATCAACTGCTCTTAGTCAAGATTTTTGTTTGTTTGCTCCGTTACGAGACTACCACCCCCCGGGATTTTACTCCCCGTTACTAATGTTTCTTATCCCTGAAAGTCCACTTATGAAGTTAACTATGTTTTCCTTTGCATGATTGTTTAAACCTATGTTCCTAATATCGGTCATATAAAACTGACCGATATTAGGAACATATTTTTGTAACACTAATGCAAAAATAAACATAGTCAACTACATAAGTGGACTTTAAGGAATAAGAAATATTAGTAACGGGGGTGAATGAAGCCCGGAGGGTGTTAGTCCTAAACTCGTTTGCTCATATAGGCCGATAAATAGGCCTCTGACTATAGGACGTAAAAATAGAAATAAAACAGTGTAGCCGAATGAAAAAATATCATATTCATTGAATAGTTTGGGTGGACAACCTTTTCTCAATCCCTACCCATGGAATGAGATTCCCAGTGATATCTTGTGCACAAGTAAATATTAATGTATAAAAACGAAGTTAATTTTTTTTTCAGTCAAAAACACATGACAAATAATTCAAAACAGATTTGATACGAAGGTACCCTCTTTATAATTATTATTCATATATAGATTGTAGTCATTAAAAATACATGACCAATCATTCAGAACTGATTTAATTAGGCTATTCAGAGATATGACAGGGAATAATCAGTATGGTAGTTGTATTTGCCAATATTCTTCTTATATTATGATGATCTCGTTGTATAAAGTGTGTGTGTGTGGACTTGCTTATATTTTCAAACCAACTTGGGCGTGTGCTCTAGTTATGAAGGAGTACCGCTATGTAAATGAAAGAGTTGCGTTGCCCAGTGACTCCATTATAATTAATATATGATATTTTTTCCTTAATGAACGCTTAGGGGAATATGCACAATGTGAAATCAAATATAAAATATAGCTAATAATCAGGGCTGTAGGAATCTGGACAATCAATTTCTGGGAATAACCAACGACCTTTTAAACACATATATGACTTTTCTTTTTTGCCTATATGGTTCGATAGAATTGCATCCTTGTGAATATAAATAAGTATACTAGCGTTTAAAATTAGTCACTCGACCTAGGATCTTATCAATGAGGTAGACTAAAAATGACCTTCCCCTCTCGAGATGATTCGAACCTGCGCCCCAACATTGAGAGTTGAACACGCCTTAACGCATACGGCCTCGCACTCCCTTGACTTTTTTTTCATATTAATCGCATACTTTGACCAATTTTGAGGAGTTCCGACTTTTATTACAGTGTAAAGCAGGGTGCCAGGGTGAAATCGGTCAGGGGGCCGGGCTGTTTTCAAGTGGGACC
>CP045908.1:303432-336769 GCA_013387185.1 Caligus rogercresseyi
AAAAAAACCTTCTTATGTATTTGTGAAGACGTCATTTTTTTCGTCCTGGAAATAAATTCGTGATTGGTGGTTTTTAAAGTGCAGTTTGACCCTTATTTACGTGGAATAAGTGTTTTAAGTGCCGGTGACCCATTTCTCGTCGTTTTTTGTGGAACTTCCTCCCTCTGGAGGAGTCTTTCAGCGAATCGAGGTCAGTCTTTGGATTCTTAGGACAAGGATAGATCTTATATTTTTGTTTACTTCCCCTCCCTTCTTCCTTACTATAGTATTTATATTATATAAGTGAGGAACGGAACATTTTACAAAATGACCAGCACAAACCTAGGGAAGCCCCCTGATAAATCTTATTCATCGGTTGTAATGAAATCAATGATAAACACCCATAGAGGTGGAGGAGTTCAGATGAACTTGGGTAATTCCTATAAGTGGGAAACATTTATTGTTCTCATGGAAAATGGAGAAGGAGCCACCTTCAAAGGAGCCATAAAGCATGTCGATGTCTACGACATAGCCATGAAGTTTGGATTTGGGGAGCATGAGATCGCTGGGGCAAACCCAAGACTTGGACCGGGACAAGCTTGTTTCTACACAAGATTCCCTGTGGATGTTAGAGGTCGACTAAAGGAACTAAAACGAGCACAAAGTCTCCCAATTAAACATGTTGATGGCTCCGAGGAGTTGGTTACCTTTAAATTGAGGGGTATAGAAAATATAAAGGAAAACATGAAGAAAAAAATTTCTGTGACTCTTTTGAACACGTTCAAAAGAGTTGACGAACAGAAAATGGTGGAATGGCTTAAACAATTTGGGGATGTATTGAACCATTACCCAAAAAGGAACCCTGTGGATGACATCGCGGAGGCTAAATATAAAAATTACCGAGACCAGTGGAGGGATGCTGATTACATCGTGGAAATGCAGGCCGACCCATCTCAAATACCGCAAATTTTACCCTTTGGAGGCACTCTCGTTAGGATCAAATTTGCAGGAGTAAAAATGCAGTGCCAAAAATGCTTCAATTATGGGCATTTAAAAATGCACTGTATTGAGAAGAGAATAAGAATAGTAGATTATGAGCATGCTCTTCGTAGATCATTGGAAAATCGTGAGCAAGTGAACTCACAAATGGAAAAAAACAATATAGAAGAGAACCCGACAAAAGAGTTGTCGTGTGAAGTGAATAAGAGTCAGGAAGAAGGCGCTTCTGTGCCTAAAGCTCTAAATACACCCGCTGAGGATACGGATCTTGTAACTCTTCAGGATGGTTCAATGGCTGTGGATGAAACCCATCTCCCCCCCAACAGAATGTGGTCGAGATAATGGAAGAAGAAGGTCAACGTTCTACAAGTAAAAGCTTGGGTGTCTCTCTAGAGGCTGAGGGGCAAACAGAGAAGGACTTGTCTCCTTCCAGTTCCCGTGTGCCCGGTATTCTATCTATCGAGATAATGGAAGAAGAAGGTCAACGTTCTACAAGTAAAAGCTTGGGTGTCTCTCTAGAGGCTGAGGGGCAAACAGAGAAGGACTTGTCTCCTTCCAGTTCCCGTGTGCCCGGTATTCTATCTTCTAGTCCTCAGCAAAAAAGAAGGAATATGCCCATCTCTGGTTCAGGAGTGATCATGGAGCATCGGACCCGCTCCCAATCAGCGGGTAAAAGGAATAAACCTGACTCCAATGATTCCCCGGAGGGCGGCAAAAACCCCAAAAAAGTTGCCAAGACTTGATCAGTATTTTTTTTCATATTATTTTTATCGATGCAACATATCATTTCAGACTTCTATAATGATAACACTAAGACGGATTTTAACTCAAATTTGGGAGTGAGGAAGATTTTGTCCTTGAATACAAGGGGAGGGAAAAATAGAAGAGTTAGGCATGCCCTAATGAAACGTCTTCTAGCATTAAACGCTGATATTATATGCCTCCAAGATATTAAGTCTCTTGTCTCTTCGTCATGTAATCAAGGCTGTCCTTTTTGTCTTCCAAAAAGTTTTCACAACTTTTTTACAGGCTCAGGAATCAATAGAGGTGTCTTGACATTGATTACCAAGAAGATGAAGATTGTGTCTTGTGTTAAAGAGTATTCGAGTAGAAGTGACTGGCATAAAATACGTATTTCGTCAAATGGTGTGGAGTTCTACATAATTAATGCATATGGGCCCAACGAAAAATCTTTCCCGTTTTTTCAATCAATAATTAACAATACTCAACGTTGTGGGTTGTTACCTATTATATTATTGGGTGACCTAAATGTAGATTTGGACAATACGTCGCACAGTTCTCCAAATCGTGCCGCTCTTCAAAAAGTTATACTCTCCCTAAGACTAGTAGATGTCATGAAGAAATTATGCCCGGGGACCTTTTCTTGGTCAAGAGGAAATCAAAAATCAAGGCTTGATCTCGCGTTGGTTTCCCCTTTCTTCACTAATCGTATCAGGAAAGCCTTCTATCGTCCAGAACCATCATCTGATCATAAACTCATAGAACTGGAAATGATGTGCCACCATCGTAATTTTAACTGCAAAATACCCAATTGGGTTTTGGATGACAATAAATTTAGAGATAAATTGTCCAGGAATTTGGAGGCAACCATAATTAAATGTCACACCGCATACCAGGCAGTAGGTTCTCTTACAAATGTAATCTCTAAAACAGCGTCTTTATTCATATAAAAAAAAGATGGAATCAAAAAAGCATCAAAACCGTATTGATGATATGCTCATGAAAAATTCAATGTTTGTTCGTTCCTTTATGGCACAAGCAATTAACTCCTTCCGAGTCTCCGAAATAGCAGAAGCAGAGATGAAAACAAAGGTTGCCCGGGAGAATGGTGCCAATAAAAAGATTTATGACAATTCGAAATATGGTAAGCTTTCGGCTGTATCTATAAACAGAATAGTGTCTGACGGTAAAGTTATTACCGAAAAGTCCAAAATTCTTGAATACTTTCGTACTAGCTTTCAAGAGATTGTTGGGGGAGAAAGAAAGTTTTTCCCAAAACCGAAAAAACGAGCCCAAGTCTCTAAAAATGACTTATTCTCCACTGAACGCATATCTCGATATATTGAGGAAAATCTAAAGCTAGGGAAAGCCTGTGGCCCAGATAACATATCAGGAAGAGTATACTCCCTTTTTAAAGACCAAACTGTCCCCTTTTTAGTAAAAATCGGATCTCAGATGGAACAGAAAGGCAAAATGCCAGAGGCCCTAACAAGAGGGAGGATTGCTCTTATTCCCAAGAAAGGTGATGGCTCCAATTTTAGTCATTGGAGGCCCATCACCATTCTGAACGAATCATACAGAATTTTATCGGGAGTTCTTGCTCAACAGATGGAGCCCATTCTCAATAAGAAAATAGGTCACAGTCAGAAAGGCTTTTTAAAAGGACGAAAGATTCACGACATCTCCTGGAATATACAAGCTTCAATTGACTCAGTTCGGGATCAAGGAAAATTTGGAGCCATAATTGCAATTGATTTCTCCAAAGCTTTTGACTCTGTTTTACATTGTCAAATACTCAAAGCTGTCGGAAAATTTTTGCCCAAACAATTTTTTAATCCCGTTCGTGCTCTTCTCTATAATGGCTCCTCAACCATAGCTATCGATGGATCCGAAAGTGGTCAAATTATTCTAAAGAGAAGTTGCAGACAAGGATGTCCTTCCGCTCCTCTTCTTTTTATCACTGCAATCGAAGAATTTATCGTCAAATTGATAAAAAAATATAATGGATTTGGCGTGAACTTGGGTGGTTCTCATCACTTAGTCGATCTGTATGCCGATGATGTTACCATAACATTAGAAGCTAACTCCGAGGCGCAATTAGTCAAAAGAATTGAACTAATTCTGGAATCTTTTGAAAAGTTTGAAAAAACATCGGGTCTGTCCCTAAATAAAAAGAAAACTTCAATTTTACCAATCGGATCTTGGGTCCCTAAACAAGGTTCGAATGTGCGCCTCTGTAAAATTATTGAAAAAGTGGAGATTCTCGGCATCAAATGGTGTAGGAATGGGATAGACAAAGAAAACTTACATCATCTCTGTTCTGCAATTTCAAGGAACATATCACGGTGGAGACATCTCAATCTCATGCAAAGAGTGGACTTATATAATTCTAAGGTTGTGCCAGTTATTTTATACAAAGCTACTGCGTCTCCCTTAATTGCTGAGGCGATTATTAAGGAAGAAGAAATATGGCTGAATTCTTTATTTCACTCCTCCTACGTCCCGGCTTTGAAAAGGAGCAGGAAACTCATTGGCGGTGGTATTGTAGAATTGGGGACTGTTATTCCAAAGATCTATCTGAAGATTTTTGCCGGAATAACCAAAAATCCCCAATTGGAATGGCGAAGAACAGTGGTGAATACAGAGCTGTTTTCTTGGCTTATGTTTGGGTCAGACCTGACTAATTATGTCACATCAGCTCTATCTTCGATTTGGGGATGTGCCCAAAGAATTATTTGGAAAAACTCCCCGGTTTTTAATCAAGATTCAACGGTTGACATTATTCGTGGTAAGGCTGACAAAGTACTTTTTTTCAAGAACTTGAGTAGCCCAAGCACTCTTGAAGAAAGTGCAGTCAGGACTGATACCTATACCATTCATGACATAGATAGTCGGAACCTTTTCAGGGATGGACGATTTTATTTTGCTCTGGCTAGGTCTGCAGCCAGACATCGCTTACTAATGCCTTGGCATATGAAAATGGCGGCTCCGTTCTGTATAGCTGCCGTAAAGAGCGAGGAGATTTGTCAAGCCTTTATTAAGCTTCTGGTTCTCCCTGATTGTTGGACTCATCGCATTTTGGGTTCACTGCGTGGGATCAAAGACTGCAAACAATTTACAGCGCAATTTCAAATTTCTTCAGGCCTCACAAGATTTGATCGACCTTGCAAAGATTGTGGGCTTTTGTTCAATACAACTTTGCATGCTTTTGTTGACTGTCAGGCGGTCAACATAGTAAAGAAATTTGTAGCCCTCAATATCAGGGGCCTAGAAAAAAAATGTGCGGTCAGATATTGCAAAGCTACGGTACTGTTTGGTCTCGGCAAAGGTGATAAGTCAGCTAGGTCGAAAGCAATAAATAACTCCCTTCTAAACGCTAAAGGTCTCATCGCGAGGTGCATCACCAATAATGTTCCCATCAAAGCCTCTGAGTTGAGATCCATCATGATCTCTGCTGCAGCAAGGTATACTGCTCTGGACTTAAAGATTCCCTCACTTTTGGATTCCACATGGACGTTAGCGGGGAGGGAGGTGAAATTTTATCCTTCATCCTCACTCTGCCATAGGAAAACAATCAAGAGAATACTGAAATTTTACAAGAACTCTTATTGATTAATTTTCGTGTAATTTACTGTTTTTATGATTTGTTAATTATCTGTATGTTTTAGATTTGATTGTTGAGTGTATCTCATGACTTTTATCTGCTTGTTTGTTTGTTCCATTACGTTGCTAAAAATCTAAGCTAGAATGCTTATTTATGTAAAAATTTACGCATTAGCATCGTTTTTCTTTTATACATTGTATATTTTTTTTGGAGCCGTGAATAAAAAAAAAAAAAAAAATATGCAGTCCTTTCAAAGAAAAAAAGAAAAAAAGGAGGTTGCAACTTCTTTCTAAGAAAAAAAATATCCACAAGACGACTTTTGTTTGACATCAAAAAACATTTATTGAACTTATTTTCTATAAAAAACCGTGTCATTTGTCGCCCAGAAAGCATATTTTTAATTTGTTCGCATATTGGACCTTTTTTACTTATTTTTCTGTCTATTTTTTTAATGTTTTTCTGCATATTTGTGAGCATAAACGAAATAATTCTGGTTCCAAATTCCTACAGCCCTGCTAATGACAAGCGTCTGGTGACTATAACGAAATTACAATGTGTCACAAGAGTATAATATAGAATATTATATGATATTTAAAACTTATACATTTTTTATAGTGGATAATAACGTTGCTTCCTTTTCTCTATTAGGTATATATGTTTATATAGTTGACAATCAAGCCATATATAGCTATATTTAACCATAGAGATATAAAGATAGAGAGCTTATTCCCCTTCAATAGCAGAGAAACATAATTCAGCTGTCGCTTGTGCCCAATATAAACAAAGTAATATGTATTACATCATCGTAATGGATCATAGGGATATAAATATTGTTTATATTAGGGCAATATGACGTATATTTTTTTTTTTTTGGGTTAAAATATATATTTATTATTCTAAACAAAAATTTAGTGAAATACCAGGGGGGGGGCAGAACTCATGTAAACAAAGAAGGTATTTCCAAAAAAAAATGTGACGTCATCACAGCTACGATTTGCCTATGTATCTAATACCTCTTGCCGGACAACTAAGCTAAGAACGTAAAGGCTCTCAAAGGAATAACGTCGAAGGCTCCCTCCCGCCACGAGCCACCCGGGACGCACAGCATCAGGGAGGAAGTGGAAGTCCTGAACACCGCACGGGACTCTGAAGCCTTTGGGTGGTAGCCCGCACGCATCTAGGAGCTCCGGAGCAACGTGGCCGTCCTCTGCAGCTCCGCCTCCGCCGGAGAGCTCCCGGGTTTCAAATTTTATTTCTTTTTGAAATTAATCTGTTTTTAAATGTACCTTTGATTTATTTAATAAACAAATAGCTACAGTGACGTCATCTGTGGACGTTTCAGTTTTTCTTTTCTAATCAGAGGAATCTAAACATTGCGTTCTGCGCATCTTGTATTATTTATTATCTTTGGTGAAATACACAATAACATAGTAAACAAATTATGACGTATTTTCTGAATAGTCCAATAAGCTCTTTATGTCTTTATATCTCTATGATTTTACACACAATATTTTTCTAACAATCAAAAACAATATTGTTGTGGTATTTAGCTGAATAATACAAAAAAATATGGGTCCCAGTGACTCATGTTTAAAATAATTAACATTTTTATAATGTAGGTTATTAAATAAATAATTGATTGCTACCCTAAAATTTAGTCCAATATATGGTTAAAAGGACTTTTTTTTTTTTTTTTTTTTTTTTTTTTTTTACACTAAAATTCACCTTACAAATTAGTATACAATAAAAATAATGCAATCTATGATTAAACAAGAAACCAGGTAAATATAAAAAAGGATTTAAGTAGGATAAAAAAATGATGTTGTAATAAATATAAACAAATACACTAAGAGCCAGTCCAGGGCAGAATTAAGAGGTGTGAAGCTCATCAACTCTTCCTTCAAACACAAGTACCATCGTTGGGGAGTGGGGACGTCGTTGATGATGTCCGTGCATTTCAATTGAAGGTGTTCGATAACCGAGCGCAGACCTCTATGCTTCTTGAGACACCGATGAAGACCCAAAGGGAATCCCCACGGTGTAAAAGGACTTAAATATTCATAAATTTTATATTTATAACAATTATTATGTGTCTATAATAATTCTATGTGGTATTTATAGCAAACCCACAATAACATTTTTTAAAGATTTTTTTTGGCGTTGTCTTATATTCAGATGCAGATTTGTTGTTTCTTTAACTCCTAGGTAAACCCATAGAGATTAAAGATATAGAGAGCTTATTGGACTCGTCAGAGAAATACGTCATTGTGTCAAGAATATAGCTGAACGATGTTTCTCTGCTATTGGTGGGAAGAGAAATACGTTATTGTGTTATGTTTATATCTCAATGATTCTATCTTTATGATCAGCTTACGATGACGTAGTATCAATTACTTTGTTTATAGTGACACACAGAAACATTAGAACGCTGTTTCTTGCTATTGAAGGGAATCAGCTCTCTATATATTTATATCTCTATGGGTAAACCCCACCCTACCGGAATCCGGTATCAGCCGGTGAAAGTTTATTTAGGAGTTTAGATCTTTATTATTATTGAATAAGTTGAATTTACAGAAATATATAAATATTTTCAAGTATTGAGGGAGCTTCCATTGGCGTCTTCTTAGCTTTGGACTCGCCGACGAGCTGGTACATCTCCCTTCATGGTCCGGGCACAGTCATAAATAAGATGATCGGCTTTTCCTCCTTTATTTATTATTTCTCGACAAGGATGATAAAATAATAATTTTTATATCCTGTAGCATTAGGCATTGCTTTTGAATCAATAAATATCGAGGGTATTGAAGGAGTCATTTCAAAGGATTCCTTCAATACATGATTGAGTCCCTTTCAAAAGGTTAATTAGCGTTTTAAAGGAATAATATCTCAGTTCACACAGCCTTACTTCCAAAGCTGGGATCGGTAGAAAAATCTACCGCGCTTTGGTAAATGGCTTTTACCGTCGGTGTAACGGTATTCTGTTGGCTTTATTATAAATCTACCGTACGATCGGTATGCATTGAATTAGATAAGAAAAAGAGATAAATTTATTTATGTATCTGCTCTGTGACTTCTTTATATGTATTTACAAACGGTAGCAGCGTAGTTCTACCGAATACTGTATAATCGGTATTGGGATCAACCGTCGATAGAACCGATTTACATTCGGTCGTCACAGTTCTGCTTATTTAATTATACCAACTGTCTTTAAATTATTCAAGATTATTTTCCTTGCAACGATGACGTTTGATAAGGAGATCCCGAATTTGTATCCTTACTACTCTGAAAGGATAAAATCTTTTAATAGTTTGTGGAGTCGAAAAAGGCTTACTTCTGCTGAGAAGCTACTCTTAATTTTTATATTATTTGGAATTTTTGTAAGATTTGAGGCCTTGATGCTCTGAACAACTAAACCGATACATTCCTTTGATCTTATTCGCATATTTTATGTTCTTTTTTTAGGTGAAGCTCGCCATTTGGGACACCGCTGGACAGGAGCGATTCCGAACCCTTACCCAAGCTACTACCGTGGAGGTCAAGGCGCCATTTTGGTTTATGACGTCACATCAAGAGAGTCTTTTCCAACGTGAAAACTGGCTGAATGAATTGGATACCTATACCACCAATCATGACATCGTTAAATGCTTGTTGGAAACAAAGTAAGAGCCGCTCAAAGAGATATAAGGTTATAGTGCTTGTAGATAGAGAAATATTATGTGAGGTCAAGACATTTGATTTGTGAGATGATTATTCACAAAATTTTATTTTAATTTATGCTCATTAACTTATTTTTTGTGTTCATTTGATTTATTTAAGGGCAAACATTTAATATTTCTTACTGATTGACTAATTAGAAAGGGCGCTTTGATTTTTTGAAATATGATAAATTAGTTGAAAAAAATATTACTACGACTGTTGAAGAATTGACTTATCGTTAATATTGTTTTTGTGTTTCTAAGTACTCTTTGTGCAATTTTTTCAACGTTTCAATATGTTAATATCGCAGCAGAGATGGAGACCCAGTAGAATCATTGACTCTCTGGTAGAAATTACGATCCTTATCTCTTCTAGGAGAGATGATGACTTAAAAATTAAATATTTCATTTGGGATTTCTATTCTATATTTTGGTGAAAATTATTAATTTTTTGTGTTCAAGGCACCAAATGCAACGTAATCTTTTACTAACATTGTAGATATTTATGTCACCAACCATATAATAATAATAATAATTTAATACACAATCTGAGAAGAAATCAGACATGATAAAAATAGTTTGAATAATATCGCCATACCATCTCCATATTTAAATCGTCATCCCTCCTATAAGAGATTACACTCCTGATCTCTTCTAGAGAGTCGTTGATTCTTCTGATATAGATCACGATCGTAGCCACTCCTAGGAGAGGATAAGATCGTGGTCTCTACCAGTAGAGTCAACAACGACTCTACTGGATCTCCATCTCTACTGCGACATATATATTACCTCGTTCAAATACGTACAAGAAAAAATTGAATAGGTAGTTATATTAGCCTTGTTTATATTATTTAATTTAAATAACAATTCTCCATCAAATATTTTTTCCCTCATTGGTTTTGATTGCAAATGAATGAATCGTATCCAAGCCTAATATTTTGATTTTCCTCCCCTCCTTTCAGTGTGATCTGGAGGACAAGCGAGTCGTGTCAAAGGAAGAAGGCCAAAAATGCGCTCGGAAGCATCGAATGATGTTCATAGAGGCCAGTGCCAAGACCCGAGAAGGAGTTCAGCTGGCCTTTGAGGAACTTGTGGAGAACATCATTCAGACCCCAGAGCTATGGGAAGCCGCCAACAGTGCCGGAGGCATCAACGTTAAATCCGACAACAACAACGCCAGCGGGGACTCCCAGTCATGTGCCGGGTATTATTGTCAGCTCTATAAATGAAAATACTAAGAATTCAGGAAGATATCCACACAGATGAGATAGTAAAGTTTGTTTAACATTGAAATTTTTCTGCCCTTCCCCCCCACACAGACCCCTTTAAAGTCGAGTACCACCCCCTCAGTCAGTTAAATTTGTATAATGCTTCTGTGTAATTATTATGAATATTAACACCTACCGAGTAATTAACTGTTTACTCTTTAACATTTAATATATAAATAATAATTCATTGATTTTTTTGTGAAATAAAGGCTTTTTAATAATATAAATATATATATTATAATTTGAAGGTGTTTTAACTATGGAAATGAGGAGGAATCGGCGCAAATCCAATACTTTGGCACGGAGAGATGTCCTTTGTTTTCCTCGTATTTGTTGAGTAGTGGGATGTGCCAGACTCCGTTGGACTCCTGGGTGCGTATCTCAAAGGACTGTGGGTGCTGTTAAAAGAGAGAATATTTTATCTTATAAGAGACCTGGTTTGATTGAGATACTTGAGTACATCAAGTTATAATTAACAATAAGGACGAAAAAATACACGATGTAGCAACTAATGAGATCCATCTTATGTAGATCCTATGGCGAAATAATATACATTCTTTAAGTCGAACTTACAACAAAGAGAAAGAAGAAACTATTGCTATTTATTGAGAAGTCTTGAGGAATAGAAAAGAAAGAAATGACAAAAGTAATCTCCAGTGACGTCATTTAAAGGACCACTTTTTAACGAAACATAATATATTATACGATTTCCTTTCCTTCAATTCCTAACATTTTTTATCAGCCGTTTTAGGTGGCTCATTGCCATATAAGTTATTTAAGTAGATTACACAATAACTGCACGACGTGAACTGAGTGGCTACGCGTGGCAACACTGCTGCCACGTGTCTAGACAAGAATAAACAATTTCTGGCGCACCTTTTTAGTCCATGCCAAGTTAGCGGCATTACATTTAGAGCAAAAAGCGAGAAAAAGTAGTCTTTTTTCTATGAGTAATCCTTTTTAATAACGGGAACTTTTTTTAGTGAGCGGAAGTTAATTTTAGAGGGTCCGCTCACTTCTCACAAAGATGATCCGCTCTTTGCATTCCGCTCACCAATTGCTCCTCCGCTCAGAGCGGAATAATGAGCGGAAGTGCCCACCACTGATAAATAAATATGCATTTCTCTATCGAACATACGTAGTTTTTAAATATGGTTGATAAATTTAGAAGAAAATTTAACCTTTGCAACGTCTCATACACTTTTATTATTCCTTGGAACACCGTTCAATGCTAGAATTTGATTCTAAGCAAAGTCCCATTATATTGGCTTATTCCAATAACAAGTCACCATTGTTAGTACCGCTCATCTGAATTGGTCTCAATAAAGCATGGAGGGACTACTACTACTTCATGTGATTCATAAAAAATGAAGAACCCTCCTCTTACCGTAACGATATATCTATAATTCATCCGTCCTTGGGCTTTATCCGGAGTTACCCATACTTTATGGAAGCACTGATGAGCCAGTTGCCAGCGTGTGAAGAGTCTCTTAAGCTCTGGATCCTCTAAGAGGTAGTTATGCTGCCGAAGGCGGTCATTGGACACAAATAATGTATCCAGCCGCTAGAGAGTGTAGCCAAAATCATGAAAGGATCGTCTTGAGATCTAAGGATGAAATAGAACAGTTTCAATGTATGTGTGAGGCATTGTTTATTGCATATATAAATATACTGGTGTAGCGGATTGACCTGCTCACTACCTGCAGGTCAACCTCATAGAGTTATAAAGATATAGAGGGCTTATTGGATTCTTCAGAGGAATAGGTTATATTGCTCAATATAAACAAATATTTTATCTCTATGATCAGCTTACGATGACGTATTACAAATTACTTTGTTTATATTGGGCAATGGCGACAGCTGAACGACGATGTCTCTCTGCTATTGAAGGGAATAAGCTCTCTATATCTTTATATCTCTATAGTCAACCTACGCCTCCTTATCTCACACCTCAGCAAGTTCTTAACTTTAAGTACTCTTGTCTGCAGTTATATAAGAAGCAGGCAAGAGAATAATAAACTGACTCTTACACAACAACTACAAGAGTCGTCGTCACTTCTCCTCCTCCTTCGCGCTACACTGAGATCATATTAGGAAATGAATAATTTTGATCTTCTATGTCTTAGGTTCTCAAAATCATTAAAGATAAACCCAAAAAAGTACTACTTCATAACGAAACCTCCACCTGTGCCAAAATGGATTTTATCGACTAATAAACATATTTTGTTTATGAGTTGATACCTCATTTTGGTAATTCCATAAGGATAACATATTCCGCTCTAGAATGTAATGGGCTGAGCTTGAAAAAATAATCAGTTGGGGTTAGAGGCATTACTCGTGGCTGTGTGTATATAAAACAGCTCAGAGCTAAGAAATTCCTTCTTAGTCTTTTCCTCATGGACCTGCTGCTTCCACATGTTATTTACGAACCTTTGAAGTGGTTCTTACAATATGACCACCTACTATTATGAATATTAATAAAGTCCCTTCTCACAATCGGAGAAATCATGAATGCTTCCATGACGATAAATATATCTCCACTCTCACATAATAAGTCAATGAAAAGACATGAAAATGGATCAAGTGTGGAAAATAATGTTATAAAAAATTGTGAGTTTGAGGGTGCACGCATAATTCAATTCATCCATTACAATCTATTATGTTTAAGTAGTATTTGTATGGATACTAACATGCCTAACTTCAATCTACGCCATGATGATGATCCATTTATCGTCATATAAAAATGAAACATCATTCCTTATATTATATACCTCAACATGAGCTTTGTTAAATTAATATTTACAGATGATATACGAAGAGTCAAAGTCACAAATAACGGCACATGAGCAAAGACAATTAACATTAAAAGATGAAATTTATATATTCGACCATGCTTCAACAGCAGGAGTGAAGTAAAGGAGCACTAATTTTAATCCACTTGATTACCTCCGCCGAAGAAGGTATTGTTTTCACTGGGTGTGGTTGTAGATTGTTATTTGTCAGCAGGATAACTCAAAAAGTAATGAAACGGATTTGGAAAATTTTGTGGAGTTTGTTGAAGTGCCAAAAGGAAGAAGTGATAATTTGGCATCTCGAGTGCAGACTTAAGGCGCCAAATAGCTAAATACTACTAAATTTTCAAGTTAGCTACTCTGTAGATGTCGCTGTGCTGTGACATTGGGCCGGGAGCGTCTTCCTATCGAATTTCCGCTAGGGAACCCTCCCCCGTCTCTCTACGCTCCCCAGTCGTGAAAATCCGCGAGGGAAGGCCTATGACGGCGGAGGTTTGCACTCCTAAGTGTATATATGCCTCTAGTAGTATTATTATTACATTCCTTTTCTTCGAACCAATCACGTACAATTGATAGTCTGTCGTATCTTTTTAATGACCCCTCAATAGATTTTTATTAATCACGCTCCTTTCTTCTAACCAATCACGTACCATTTCTTTTTTAAATGACCCCCATCATATTTATACATCCCTACACATTCTTACTCTCTTTTTGCGGTGTATATGTGGCAAGACTAGATATTTCCGCAATGTCAGGGTAGCGCTCGATCCCATCACGGTGTATGAGTACAATGTTCTTAAGACCCCTATTATGGAGCGTCCGGAGTACCCCAAGAACCTGAATAAAAAGGAATAAAAACTACGAAATGAGGATAAAGGAATCAAATGATATTTGAGCAAATATATTGTGAATCTGTAAATCCTAAGCCCCCAAATATATTTTTTTACCTTTACAGTCCTAAACTATATACATATATAAAAATATATTATAGAAAAAGAGAGTAAAAATGAGTAAATATAGATTCACATCAAGAGAACATACAAAAATATTATAACATTTATAAATTTAATCTAGTTGACCTTTCACATGATTTTTTCAAAATTGACGATAATATTATACAAATGTTCCAGCATTTCTACAAAATTGTGATTCACCAAAGAAGGACCTCTTGAGTATTACAAATAGATGCCTTTTCGTCACTTATAATATTTTTTTAAGTTATGACGTCATGAATACCAGTCTTGGGACCATAGAGATATAAAGATAAGAAGTATTCTTCAGAGGCATACGTCATATTGGCCAATATAAACAAATATTTTATCTCTATGACCAACTTACGATGATGTAGTACAAATTACTTTGTTAATTTGGACAATGGCGACAGCTGAACGACAATGTTTCTGTGCTATTGAAGGGAATCAGCTCTCTATATATTTATATATCTATGATCGGGACCCGTTATCAATGATTAAAATTTTAAGCCAATCAAATAGCAAAGGTTTTATATGTGTTGTATGATACTATTGTCTCCTTTTCTCCATTTTGAGATCTTTTGTAAGCACTCTTAGAATAAATATTTGTATCTCTATATTAAGATCCTCCTCTAGCGGGTTCGTCACACTTGGAGGTCTTCTTTCAGATTCACAACCTTATTCCTTACGTTCTTGCTTTGGGACAACATTACTTTGTAGCCCACTTTTGACTTTGAAACGGATCCCTCCTGAAACTTTGGCAGATGAGAAAGGGCTACATTCAGGCCGTCCACGACCACATCAAACTTTGACAGCTTCTTCACAAAACTGTTGAACCTATACTTTAAATAAATAGATATATAATTGTAAGGATATAGGGCGGTTGTCAGATGAATTGGGGCAAAAAAAGGAAATCAGAGCTGGGCATTCGATTGATAAACGGAAGTTCCGGCCGTATATATATATATATATATATATATATATATATATATATACAGACTATTTGGTTCGATATAATTGCATCCGACTGGATATAAATAAGCATTAAAGCGTTAAAATTAGTCTATCGCACTCCGATATCGAAAATATAAAACTTTCAAAAATCTACCGAATACCGCAATCGATTATGTGATTTCTGTTAATCGGTAGCAATATATTTGTTTATCTCTCAAGATGAATATTTTTCTTCTGTTGCCGCGTTTAAACATAGGAAATAAATAACTATTACTTCTTCTCGCTATCCTTTTATTATAATATCATAAAATAATACATTTAGGATAATTAATCAATACAATGTCATATTGTTGAATTCCATTATGATCTTATGGCGCCAAGAGAGAGAGCGTGAATGGTCTTGAATATGCACATTGCATGCCATTTTGCACTTAATTTCTACCCCCAACCTATCTAGATAACATACAGGCTAGAAAAGTTCCCATTTTTTGTGTTATGTTCAATTCCTTACCGTCTGACCTCACCTGGTAGAGAGGATAGGTAGATATCCGTTTCTTCAGACACTTGTTATAGATGACTTCCCTAAGTGTCTCCATGTCAGAGTGACTAAACTTG
The DNA here is from genome assembly GCA_013387185.1 of Caligus rogercresseyi. NCBI lineage: Eukaryota > Metazoa > Arthropoda > Copepoda > Siphonostomatoida > Caligidae > Caligus > Caligus rogercresseyi. Next base: position 319,051 of record CP045908.1, read on the forward strand.
TCACTTCCAAGCTGTGTTGAGCAGACGTTGCAAGTGCCTCTGAAAATACACATATAAAGAAGGTTAGATGTGGAGGGGGTCGTTAATTTATTTAGAATGAGTAAATAAATGGCAGAGATTGATCGATATATCGGTTTGCTCAAAGTTACATATTTTTAGAAAATTCACCTAAAATATCTACTTTATTAGATAAATAAATATGTTTATATTTTTCAAAAATACATTCATTTGATCAATTAGATATTTTTGGGGGTACTCATAGTTAAAGAAGGCGCTTCAAACACAGACAGTGTATATAACTTAACGTTTTTTTTTTGTCGCAACAAATGACAAGAAATGATTATATATTGTATAAAGATGATAGTTTATATGTTGATTTAAAAAAATTGTGTTTTTTTCTACACAAACAACTATCAGAAGCATGCATCCGCCCTCAAAACCAACTATAGATCGATTTCTATAGAAGGGTATTGTCGGAATGTAAGTTTAAAATATAAAACGTTAATTAACATTTTAAATATTGGAATATTTGGGTCTCTACCTAAAGGAATTCTATAATTTTATAATTTCAATGCGTTAAAAACGAAAGAAGAATCAATGTAGAGAATTCATACTTTTAGCTAATTGAGGAGCAGGCATGAGCTGATAAATATGCTGTCAAAACAATAATTTAATACATAGAAACGAGTCGTTTCTATCGAACCATATAGGCAAAAAAAAATCAAAAAAATATTTGTATAACTTTAAAAATATTAAGAAGTTAATTTTACTTTACGAATAAATTTCGTTAAATCGAATTTCTTTAAGGTTAAAATAAAATATAATAAGTTTTTATGTCCCAAGGGGAACAATATAAATGCCCAAACTATTTTAACCCACATAAACTTCTTACCAATTAGGAATTGCATTTCTACTAAAAGACATAGTTTACAAGTACGCCCTCAAGACAAACAAAATTAATTGTTTCAAGGAACTGATTTCTTACTTATATATCTTTCCTAGGCTCGATAGACTAATTTTAATGCTATAATGCTTATTTATATCCTATCAGATGCAATTCTATCGAAGCATATAGGCAAAAAAATCAAAAAAATATTTTGTATAACTTTAAAAATATTAAGAAGTTAATTTTACTTTACGAATAAATTTCGTTAAATCGAATTTAGACACTCTAAAAGGTAGAGAGTGGCATAACATTTGCAAAGGAATAAGAGAAAGACCAACAATGTATAGAGTCGTAATATAGAAGTAAACACTCGAATGTCCTCCATCAATTAACCGATTATTGAAAAAAATACATTACAATACAATTTTAAGAAATCAATTATTCTTCCAATCACATGCTTATGCAAAACACGTCTTAATGATCTATGTCTTTTTCACTATGTATAAATAACGTCGAAAAGATATATTTAAAAAACCATTTTTTTTCCTTTCTTACCCATTCGGCATTTCTTCAATTCTAAAAGACACGTTATTCGGCAGTTTCTCTTTGAGAACCCTCGCTACGTCCCAACTCACTAGGCTCCAATTATCCCTCCAAAACCCCAACATAGCTCGTAGATCCCCCAGGTCAGCAGATTGTATATAGTCCACATACACCCGATCATGACTCTTCTGAACGTCCTCAACCTGAACGTATCTTAACTGAAAATTACTCGTAATAAAGTTATTATTCCGAAGAACATCCCAATAGTCCTTAGAGGGCCCTCTTTCCCTTAAAATGCGTCGAGCAAGAATCTCTCCTGCTCGAACAGAGGAGCGAGTCACGCGCTCCTCTAAATCTTCTTTGGGATTGGATGCTACACTTGATAAATATAAGGGAAGAGCCTTCTCCTCCCAGAGGCTGCTGTTGGCATAGGCCCCTATCACGTAGAATATGTTTCTATTACGCAGGTCAAGAGACAGGATTTGCTCAAGGCTCTCTTGGGCAATGTCCAAGATCTCCCGTTCTACATCCGATCCAGGCTTCATGACGTTTAGAGGATCGTGCAACTGCCTCGAGGACGAGGCATTGAGTAGGTAGCGAGGTCTTGGATGATTCCTTTGAGCGGCGAATGATTGTAGATAGTTGAGTGCTAGCTCCGGATCGCCCAGATCGCGTATCACACGGAGTATGAAGGTGTGGATGTTATCTTCTGTTAGAGAGGACTCCAACTGCTTACGAAAGGAGGACACGATGTCCATGGAGGCTAAGTTCCCTCTATGGATGTCATGGCGGTAGTTGATGCTTCGCTGTATGGATCGCTTGAGGGTCTCGGAGTAGGGAGGAAGTCTTTGCTCGATGAGATCGTTGATGAGAGCGTTCCAGGGCTGGAGAGAATTAAAGGATGAGCGGTTTTCGACTGAGGAGAGACGGGAGAGGACCAAGTCATAGCTGGACTCGAAAGGTCGAGTGCAGAGAGAACGTAGTCGATGGAGTGCAAGGCCTCCACGGAGGCTCATTGGTGTTTTGAGCCACATGGATGAGCTATTGTTGATTATTATTTGAAAAAAAGTTGATAGTGCTCTTCAGAGCTATGTTTTTGTACGTCACTTGATAACAACTGATTCGAAAATATAAACAAATATTGGTTATATGTTTTATAAACAAGGGACATACTATAAAAAGGAACGACGTAGAATCATCACGCAACCCATGAGCTTGCTAAAATATAATTAAAATATATTTGACTTTTTATCAAAATAAAAACTTATCTATAATAAAACTATCTTTTTGTTTTCAACCTGTTTGTGAGCTTAGCTCAATAGATTTAGTTCATGTATCCTATTAAAGATGGCCTTTAATTTGAGTAAAATACGGTTATCCATAAAATAGGAGACGTAAAGCGAAATATATACATTGAACGAAATAGAAGTATAAACAAATTATTTGTTTATGAGATATATTTAAACTTTAATCCACATCTATATTTTCACTATTAAAAAAAACCTCTTGGAAATGACGCATAATTGAACGTTTAACATTGGAATTCACTTCCTTTTCTTTGAACAATGGTATGAAAATAATGATCGACAACAATTTTGTATAATTAATAATTACATATTTAATTAATATTTCATCTATGACTTATACTTATAGCTAAAACGATTACATATTATTAGGCTAATTGGGATCAGCAAAATCAACGATGTGATCCATTAAATTGCGACAAGAAATGCAAAAAGCTATAAAATGAATAACTATCCTTGGTATATATAAATATACTACTACCACCCAAAATATGAATACGATCAAAGCTAAATTTTCGAACATATTAAATGATAAATATCCAATTTTCTCATTGCAAATTGAACACAGCCGCCTTTCAATGAAGGGTAAATATTTTTTCCTTTTCCCTTCTTTTTTATTGGAATAAATTAACGGATTTCTTAGTTTGTTTTAGTAAGCTGAATAAAATGATGGAATAGCTATTTTTTAATGATGTCTTTGCAATATGTCGATAAAACGATTTTTGTGAGATTGCAATCACCCATATAAAATTGGGCATAATGAAAACTATGATCTCCATGCGTTGAGATATAAGGTTATAAGTATATATTTTTATGTCCCCATGGCTGAAAATGAAGTAATCATACGAATTATTGTTAAACATTTGAGTAAAATAATAAGGTTGCGTGACTAAGACTTAAGTTCCTCCATATTGCAAACACCCTTTATTGAAATGTGACGTCATAGTCCTATTTGATAAAACCTACGTCATTCTTTTTCCTCTTCCTTTTTCCTTTAACCTCCGACGAGATGGTATGTCTCTACCCCGCTCTCCTATCCATAATCCGTGAATAACCCTGGAATCCTCTATTTTTTTCAGGCTAAGCGTACTAAGAAGGTCGGTGTTGTGGGTAAGTACGGAACCCGTTATGGTGCCTCTCTCCGTAAGACCGTCAAGAAGATGGAAATCACCCAGCACAGCAAGTACGTCTGTACCTTCTGCGGCAAGGAGAACATGAAGCGTGAGGCCGTTGGCATCTGGAAGTGCGGAACCAAGAACTGCCGCGTCATTGTGGCCGGAGGAGCCTGGACCTACTCCACGACGGCTGCCGCCTCCGTCAGATCCGCCATCCGAAGATTGAGAGATATTAAGGAACTCTAAAGAGCGAGTCTCTTTATTTTATTCCTTTTCACATCAACACCTCTCCATTCTTTTTTCACCCTGTGATGATATATGAACATTTATATTGTCTAAACATCATAATATAAATTCGTGTGTTCACGTAACCAAATTCAACCTTGTTCTATAATTAGGTACTGTGAAAGGGGGGTATATAATTTCATTAACTCATGAACTGACGATTTTTAATCATATATTTAACTTATTCCTTTTTGAAAGCCTTACTAGACATCATAGACTCGCTTGTCTCTGTGTAGCGGAAAGGTCGGAAGTAGTTTTGAGTGCTTCAATTTGTCGTAGATATGATTCCTTTTAAAACTTGATATCAAATGCCCGCTTACTAGGGTTTTGGGCGTTCGCCCACTGGAATTGAAGAAACGTCCGTTCAATTTTAATGTTCTTTCTTCCGTTCGTTGAAAAGTATCAAATATTTACTTTGTGTACCTGCTTCAAATTTGATATAATACATTGAATTAGACTTGTGATTTGTCGATTTTGTAATCGTTCTCGAAAGACAAAAAAGTTCGTTTAAAAAGACCACAGTATCTTTTAGTCTTGTTCTTATTCATATACCTTCATGAATGTCAACCCCTGGAGCCAAAGTAGAAAAAACACTTCATTGCCCAGTAGTGTTGTCTCCTTTGTATAAAAAACGTCACTTTTTTTCTTGAGCGACAGTAGAAACATTGATTGAACTTTTATATAAAATAACGTCCCACACTTTTCGCACAAAAATATAAATTGAACGGACGAACGCCAACGATAAAATAAGCGTTCGTCCGTTCATGTATATTTTCTGCGAAAAGTGTGGACGTTGTTTTATATAAAAGTTCAATCAATATTTTTAATGTCACGTTTGCGAACGGCGTTCGTTTTTTCCGTTCAATCCACAACCCTGCCGTTTATTGAACAATATTGTGTCGAACAACATTTTCTTGGACTGTACGGTTTTAAATTAATAAGCCGATGGTTCATGCAATAAGATTTCCTATTGATGGGATGCCACAATGAGTAGCAGACATGGCTCTCCCTTAAAAAATGTACTCTAATGTTACTTATATGCCAAGTAACTCCCTTTTAGAGGGGTTATTTTGCATTGCCTCTATGCTTAATAAGCTCAAAACACGAGTGTACTTTGAATTTACATTGTTTTTTCAATGAAGGATACTTAACACGGACTCCTTAATTGAGTATTTGCTTAAATGATCAATGTAACTATTATATTATTAGGTTTTGTTTTCTATATTAATTCAACATATCTTATGTATATGACAAGAAGTGAAAATAGTCGACAGTTATCTCATAGTTAAAATTCTTCCCAAGTTATATACAATTGCCTTGGGAATATCATTAACTCGATTTTCGTTGTAAGATCATATTATAGTAACAATAGTGTTGAGGATATTAAATGGAAGTGGTGGATAAAAAAATAATTATATTATGTCTTATAATTACTTTCATATGACATTTTTTAACCCTAGTTCAAGCCAGGCTTGTGGACGTTCCATTTGGGAGGGGGGAAATCCGTTTAGCCGTTCTTTGAAAGATACCAATTAATTTAATTTGTTCCTATTTCAAATTTCAAGTGGTTACATTTCTATATTAACAATTATAGTTGTTTCAATACTATAAATGTAGTACTGGCTAAAGCGTTAAAGTAAAGTAGCGCATGCATAACATAAAATTCTTCCCTTTTTCCCCCAAAAAAATTGGACTTAATATTAGTTCTTCTTAAGTCCGTAAGGGGCGCTTTTATGCTAGAGCTCTTTGAAAATAATAACAAAGTCCTTTTATTATTTATATTTGGAGACGTTTGTTATCTTGTAGTTATTTGATATATTTCAATCATCAAATTTATCCTTTAAACCGGTTTTAAATAGGATTGTGACGTAATTTCATGGACAACGACATCTAACGTTAAAGGAAATTACAAAATTTTGGCCAATTTTTTTTTGTTTACTTTTTCCTTGCATGCGCTACTTTACTTAAACGCTTTAGTACTGGCGAGGGGCTACTATAAGTTGAATAATGAACAAATTGAGGCGAAAATAGTAAATAACCCTAGAAATATCACTGGCTGTATGAGACCCGGCCTGGAGATTCTATCATTCACAACAAAAGTTATGAATTTTAAAAGCTGAAAAATTGTAGCTTTTTTTTTGCAATTAACTAAACTAATTTTGATTATCATATCAATCGTGAATAAGAAAAATAAAAAAGTAACATTTAAATCCAACCAGGTCTCTCAGACCCGCTTATCGAATTGGATACAAATTGCTCGAAAAACCATTTGTGGGGAAACCACGTGTGACTTTTAGCACTTCATCAAGCCTTATCTTTTGCACAATATAAACTGTTACTGATATACTTGTAAATTTGCAACTGTTGTTCCTCGCTTAAATTAAAAACAACGAAATTAGTGATTATTTATCATGAAGAGTCCCAATATATTAAATTATCTTTTCTATAACTCCTTGAAGATGAAATAATGGGCGTGAACACCCCCAAAAAATAGTATTCCCCCCATAACTTTAGCGTTCTTTTATATTTTTTGACTAATTCCACTTTTTAAAATTTAAGAATATGTCGATCTTAATTATTATTATTTTTTTTGTTGTTGCAATAAATTACATTTATGATGAAATATGGAGTCAAAATTAAACAAACATATACGATAATATGTGATGTTTATCTTAAAATGACGTTTGAGGAAAAAAATAAGAAGAGAAAAACGCCTTTTTCTGTTTCTAGCTATTTTTTATTTGGTCAGCAATGAGCATATTATATAAGCGTTAAAGTAAAGTGGCGCATGCAAGGAAAAAGTAAACAAAAAAAATTGGCCAGATTTGGTAATTTCCTTTAACGTTAGATGTTGTCCTGAAACTACGTCATAATCCTATTTAAAACCGTTTAAAGGGATTAATTTGATGATTTGAAATATTTCAAATCACTACAAGATAAAACGTTTCCAAATATAAATATTAAAAGGACTTTGTTATTATTTTCAATAGCTCTAGCATAAAAGCGCCCCTTACGGGCTAAAGAAGACTAATATTTTGTCCAATTTTTTGGGGAAAAAGGAAGAATTTATGTTATGCATGCGCTACTTTACTTTAACGCTTAATATTTATATTATTCCTCGAAATTGACCTCTTATCAACACCTGACAAAATGAATAACAACAACAAACTATAAAAGAGAGCTTATATTGTCATATTAACCCTTTCAATAATGACAAAAAGCTTCAGAAAATGCAATATTGGCCCCTTAGAGTTGTGGAATATTTTATTAACCGATATGTTAAGCAACTACTGCTGCTGGTAATTGTGTAGCATATCAACTGGTTCCAGTCAAAAAAAAGAAAATAATATCTTTAAGTCCCTCTTTTTTTCGACAACATATTATGTTAAAGATGAAGTTATTCAACGCTTTAGTTATTCCTTAGCAATTCTTTATTACCTCCGCCGAAGGAGGTATTGTTTTCACTGGCGTTGGTTTGTTTGTTTGTCAGCAGTATAACTCAAAAAGTACGGAACGATTCGGATGAAACTTTGTGGAGTTGTTGGAATGCCAAAAGAAACAAGTGATTAAATTTTGGCATCTCTGAGTGCAGATTAAGATGCAAATGAGCTAAATACTATAAATATTTCAAGTTAGCCTACTCTGCCAAAGATGTTGCTGTGTTGTGAAATTGGGGTGCCGGGAACGTCTTCCTCTCGGAATTTCCGTCGAGGGGAACCCTCCCGTCCCTCTACGCCGTCCCAGTCGTGAAAATCTGCCTCGGAAGGCTCATAAGGACCCCGTGACGGCGGAGGTTTGCACTCTCTGAGTGTATACATGCCTCTAGTTATTTTTAAATTTTCAAATCCCTCAGTAACAGCAAATATTGTGCCACTGATAAGGCTTGATTTGGATTAAACGCCAACAAATATGCGATATATTCTATGCAGTTTTCCCTTAAATGATTTTTCGAACGGTTTATACCCAATAAGATAAACGGGGTCTGAGATACTCGATTCGTAGTCTGCTACATTTTTATGGTATTTCTAGAGTTAAGCTGTAAAAATATATTTCAATTAGTTGACGAATTTTCAATTATTCGTCCTATTTATTTAAAAAGTTTAAAATACTTATCATTCCTATTGTAAAGTATGAAGAGAACATTATGTAAATTATGAACGTTAACAAAAATAATTACCCTTCGTCCGATCATTTATAATTCGCTCAGGCGTTCGATTTTGAACGTCCTTTCGCGAAAGGCGTTCGTTTTTTTATTCAAAACACAACCCTGGCTTAAGATTTGTCTTTATAGAACTCAATATAAGAGATATGATATTGGGGCTCTCAATTGAGGAGCATATAAACTATTTAACATACAAAGCAAGTGTTTTCTAAGGCATATGTTAAACTCAATATTGATAATTATTTAAGAAGAAAGAATCAAGAAGTTATAATGATAATACCTCAATAATGGTTGATAATTGCTTGAATTGTATTTCATACAATAGATCAATGATTTTTCATTAAAACACTTTGAGCCTCAAATTATTTTTAGTATTTAATTTATTACCTCCGCCGAAGGAGGTATTGTTTTCACTGGCGTTGGTTAGTTTGTTGGTTTGTTTTGTCAGCAGGATAACTCAAAAGTACGGAACGGATTCGGATGAAACTTTGTGGAGTTGTTGGAAATGCCAAAAGAACAAGTGATTAATTTTGGCTTCTCTGAGTGCAGAATAAGATGCAAAATGAGCTAAATACTAATAAATATTTCAAGTTAGCCTACTCTGCCAATAGATGTCGCTGTGCTGTGAAATCGGGTGCCGGGAGCGTCTTCCTCTCAAAATTTCCGTCGAGGGGAACCCTCCCCCGTCCCTCTACGCCGCCCCAGTCGTGAAAAATCCGCCTCGGAAGGTTCATTAGGACCCCGTGACGGCGGAGGTTTGCACTCTTCTGAGTGTATATATGCCTCTAGTTTATCTGTGTCGCTTTGGTATGAAATCTCAGCATCATAAAACTACTTTGGTATGTGATCTCACTTGCTCAGATCTATTCCTTGCTTTTTTATCTGATATTGTTACCATTCATAAATAAAATAAATGAATTCCTTATTTCTAATATTTATTTACTTCAAATATACAAGTCATGTATTTTATTTATCTTATAAAATATTGATCCTTTTTTATCTGATATGGTTACAATCATTAATAATAACTCAGTTTATTATTTCTAATATTTTATTTATGAACTCATTTTATCATTAGAAACTATTTCAAATATTCATATCATATATTTTATTTATGTAAATTATAGTAAAGTAAACTAATTTTGATATCACATAACAAAGTAAAATCTATACTCACTGAGATCGCATACCATAAAATGATGAATTTTATCTACCAAAACTTCCAAAAACATATATATATGTAATTCATGATTTCTTTTTTTACATAAATGCCTAAACGATTCAGACAGAATTCATTTCATAATGTTAAAATCCCTTTTTTATCTTCTTTCCTCACATTCCTTCCTCCTCCATCAGAGATAATAGTCTTATAAAGTCTTAGTGGGAGATATTTCACGTGAGCTTCAACATCCATTCATCAAATACATACCTATCAGTAAAAATGAATACCTTTTTGTATTAATACGCGTAATTAATGCATAATTTAGACACCCAATAAAAGCTCAAGCGAGGATATATTCCATTCATTATAATATATAATACTTTCTCTCAGATTTAATAGCTGGATGCATTTTGACTTGGACTCATCCAAACATACTCTCTCCCTGAACATGAAGACTGGAGCTCCCTATCTTAGCTAAATGACTCATTAGGTGTTGAGAAGTGAGAGCGTTGACTGTCTACTACCCCTACGAATTGGTCCTCCAAGGTTCAGAGTATATTTTCGAGGAAAGACAAATGAGAAGGAGTCCCTCACATCATCGCAAATCCTCGGATGCGTGTCATCCTGTCAATGTTCATCGCCCTCTGTGACTAAAAGCGAAGCAAAAGAAATCAGTGCAACCATTCCTCAAGGCTTCGAGTCCTGCTCAGTGACTTCCTCGGGTTACTTCAGTCAAGACTCTCCTCGCTTTGAGGAAAACAATCTCCAGTTTAAAATCGATCATCTCAAGAGTGAGTTTCAGACCTTGTCGGGTGTGGATCAGCGGTTGCATAAGCAACTTCTGGCTCTGAACAATGTCATTCAGGATATCAGGGACTTTCAAAGGACTCATTCCAGACGGAGGAGCATGCTGGAGACTTGTATTGAGGAGGAAAACGAAGGGGGGGAAGAGATACAAAGAGGGCCGAAGAAGATTGGACACAGGCGACTACAGAGTGAGGACTTTACGACAGTTAGATCACCAAATTTGATCTCGCAAACAGAATTCAGGCTATTGCAGAGCACGGAAACTCTACTCATGAATTAGATGCTAGAACGCGAAGCTAATATCTTAATTATTATTTAATAATGATAAAATGTACATTTTTGATGATGGGGTAAAATATTTATTTATTCGTGAGGCTATGCTTTTTAATATATATATATTTTTAATAAATAAAACTATGTTAAAGTATTCCATTGTTCCTTTATGATTGTATTACTGTAGACTTCAACAATAGGTCGTTTATCTATGCAAATTTATCGTCCATAAAGTAGCGATAAACGTTATGCAATTTATATCGATAGGAATTTAAAAAAATATTTATCGCTCATATTATCACACTTATCAACAAATGAAAAAGTTAATTGAGCACTTCCATCGTTACTTTAACCATCAGAACGTTACGTAGACAAAACATGTGATACATCAGTTTTTATCATAGAGATATAAAGAGAGCTTATTCTCTTCAATACTAGAGAACATTGTTCAGCTGTTTTTTGTGTTCAATATAAACAAAGTAATCTGTACAACGTCATCGTAAGCTGATCATAGAGATAGAAAGATCTGTTTATATTGGACACAATGATGTCAAGAATCCAATAAGCTCTCTATGTCTATATCTCAATGGCGCAATCACACTTGAGTGACCTCATTGACGAGGAGATATTGGAAGCCGGTGGCCATTTTATTAAATCATTAACTTGATTAATGCTTAATCGCATTTGTTTATATTGGGCACAAAAACATATTCCTCTGAAGAATCCAATAAGCCTTCTATGTCTTAATATCTCTATGGTTTATATATCTCCCTTCTATATCTATCAATATAATACTGACTCCATTTTCTGAGATTTTATCCCTAAAGGTAGAATCAATTTGCGACAACTTTTTATTTCCAGAAGGGCACAGTAAGTTGATTTCATGGAACCGTATAACATCGGCCAAAAAATGGGGCGGGCTCGGCTTAATAAATTTCAAGAACTTTTGGAAGGCCTTACCATTTTCTTGGTGTAAGAGAATTCTTACTAAAGGATCAGGTTGGAGGGAAATAATAAATAGTCAGTTAGTGGATTTAAAAAATAAAGAAATTGACAGTGTAAAAGGCAATGAACCGACATCATTTTTGAATTGGCAAAGAGTATTAACTCTTTTGGAAAAAACGATTGAAAGCAGTGTAGGCATAATTTATAAAGTCCTTGAAAAAATGAAATGGCAAGAACCTGCAACTGACAATGGGCGATTATCTTTTATATCCACCACTTCCATTAAAGGAAACTAAGTTTTTTAGGTGATATTTTTAATGACAATATGAGTTTTAGTTCGAGTGAAATTTTAGAAAAACAAGGAATTTTATATAAACTAACTTTTAAGAAACGAGACATAGGCCCACGTGACTGTTTTTATAATTTTTTATGTTCTTTTTCTAATAACAATTTTAGGAAACTTTTAACCAACAAGCAATCAACAACAAATTTCAAGAAGAAAAGAATTTTTTTAAATTGATGTACCTACCTCTAAAATATTAGAAATTCTGAATTCCAAAGTTTTTGACCACTCCATGTACTGGTTAAAATATAGGATCATCACAAATACTCTAAATTTAGGAAATACATTCGGGAAGACTAAATCTGAAAGAATCTGCTATTTTTGTGAAAATGATTTTGAAACCTTAAAGCATTTTTAGTTGAGTGTCCGCCTATAGTGAGAATTTGGGAAGAAGTGGGAATACTATTCTTTTTAAATCACAATTTAATTCTATCACCAAAAGAATTTGTGTATTTTTATATTGGCCCCAATTATGAACAAATCAATTATATAGTTACAAAGATTCAAGTAATTCTCTATAAATTTAGATGTTCGAGAACCCCCTTACCAGTAAACTTTGAACCTTTTATTGAGGACGTTGTTAATAATATGTAGTTTTTTGGGTTTTTTAAATGTTTAATGTAATGTTGATATAATATAAGTGAAATAAAATTTGTTGTACCCTGGGTACAAAAAAAAATCTCTATGGTTTATATCTCCCTTCTATATCTATCAATATAATCAAAAATAAAGAAGCTGCGTAAGAATAAAAATAAATTAAGCGATTCACTTTATCAAAAAAATCAATATTCAAAGGTCAATTTTATTATATTAAATATCTTGGCTCTCAATTATAGATGATACTACTTTTTCTCTTCATTTGTCGTGAAGGCTTTGTTGGTCATTATCAAGGAATACTAGAAGCTAGAAGTTAGTTTCTAGTATTCCTTGGTCATTATATAAACCGCTCTTAGGAGCAAAATGAATATTTTTCTCCAGGCTTGGACAACGCTTAACAACATTTGCCTGTAATTTCAGACGACTGATTTTTCTTTAGTGCTTCGAGTTTGTAGAATTCCCCTGTTGCGTTTGGATATTTTCCAGTTAATGACCATAGAATGAGAAGTTGAAATCGTAAGCGGAGTGAGATACTTCGTGTTAAGAGCGTAGTCATGCCATGACAATATGAAGATGGATATTTTGGGAACTTCTTTACGATCAAAAATATCATTAATCGAGTACGAGGGTTGCGGGACGTCTTGGGTGGAAGGGCATTTTTTTAACAGGAATGAATGTATAAAAATTTATAGCAAAAGTGACGTAGGAGGCATCCATCCATCCATGATTGACACCGGTATAATTAATTCACTTTCAATTGAGGAGTCTAAGTGGCCTTTTTAGGAAACTGGTTGTCTCGTTGCTGAAAGAAAGTGCATTGAAAGATCACATTTTTAGTTCGAATCGTTTTTCATGCAGAGTTTTTTTGTTGTTTCAAATCTTACAAGAAAATTAACATACATGTTAATGTGTTTATGGAAAAAAATATCATGTAATAATACTTTGAAAATGTGATATATGTTTATTGAAAAATAAATATTTCTGTTCCTCATAAAATGCCCAAATATATAGATTGAGTGTTGAAAATTAAATGAAGTTGTAATCTTCCCTACTACAACTTTTCGCACAAACAATTTCATTTTATAAGGTTCAATTAAAAACAAACATGAATGAAAACCAGAGCTGCGACTATACCGAATGTAATCGGTATTTAGAACTGAAAGCGTTGTTAACTGGTGTGAAGAAGTTTAACTTTGTAAAATAAATAAATAACTCCAGAGTTAAAAGCGCATTTAATATTGGACAGCGTATAACAAAAGACAGCTAAGGAAATAATTTGTTTGCCTTTGCCTTCCATTTCCTTTAAAATCCGAGTGCATAACTTATTTATATAAGATTGGTATGTATTAAATTTCAAATACTCTCTAAAAAATATAACAAATTATGTATTTAATTGTCTTTTGTAATAAATTGTCCGATACTAAATGCATATAAAGAAGTCAATGAGCAGATACTTAAATACATTTATCTTTCTTTCTTATCTACCGCACCGATCGGATATTCGGTAGATATATAATAAAATATACCGAATACCGAATCGGTGGTACCGAATCCCAGCTTTGATGAAAACATGAGGTTTTAATATTACGAAAAATATTTTTTATGGATGACATACTCAGATAAGGCCGCCCTTTAATGCAAGTTTTTTCTCCAATCTGGGGTTCCAAGCTTGGGCAAGGTCTCTACAAGCATTTTAGTACATGATTCCTTATCGTTTAGAGATGACTGCTTCTGAACATACGATTCCGTCGTTGCGTAAAGAAAATGCATTCTTGGCGGGGTTTGATGGATTTGTTATGAGTGCTAGAAACGGTGTCTAAGGTTTCGTCTACCTTTTCTTCTGTTTGAGTCTTCCTTTGTCCCTTGCTAGAAATAGTTTTCTAAAGTTATTACGCCCTATCAGCGTACAATTCAATTGAGTTTTGATGGATTTTGACGGCATTTTTCGACATATGAGGACCGGTTGAGTCTCCTGAGTCTCGGATAAGCGAATGTTTTGTAGATCGTTTTTCATGTTCTTTAGCTCATGCCACTCTTGAAGTTTGAGCTTAATTTCCTTTTTCTTCTCTAGGCGTCCAGACTTGATTACTTTTTTCGTGTCATCCCCTTTCAACCCAGGCACATTGGTTGCATTTGACCCACCCTGATGGTCAGTGGACCACCCTCGGCGCTCTGTGGGTGGCCCTGTGAATGTATGGGACAAACATGATATATATTTTTGCAACATATTGCAGTCATAGCTACATTTATTTGATCACCTCTTTGCTGTAGATTCGTGTGTACCTGGGAGGTCTCGTCTTGGGTGGCATCAGGGCGACGCATGAGGATCCTTAGACCTCCCTCCCCTTTCATGGACTCGTCTAATTCCTCCTCCAATCGTACTTCTTGTTTTCTACAAAAGAAAATTTCAATGCTTATGAAAATAAACCTTTTTTATTTGCTCAAAAGCCCAACTAAATAAATTACCTCAGTAAATTTAAATCTCTTGTATTAATAGCTTTAGCCTTGTGTATGGTATGTCTCAGATCCTTGGCTTGTTTTCTTAAATTATGATCTAGGGTGAACTTATCTGGATCCTTGATGGCTGTCAGTTTCTCTGAAAGGCTGTCTTGAAAGTCTTTTAACTGTATTTTTATCTTGTTTAAATTAGACATGATCCTGGAGGCTTTTCCTTCTTACAGTGTAATAATAAAATTAAGTAATAACTCATGGTTTGATCAATATTATACACCGGGAATAAATGAACTTAATTGATTAGAGATAGACTCAATTTGAATCCTCAAGCTCGAACTATTTTTTATTAAGACCATGGAATAGAGGGGTACGGTTACTTCGATCTCCTACCTGAGCTAGAAACAAAGAGAAACCACACTTCAACACGGCCATCGTGCTAACATTCCTCACAAACCTCTCTATTATTTTTTTAGTTATTATAGAAGAAGAAGGAAAAAAAGTATTCGTTATCCAGAGTGCTCCTGCCTTGTTCTTATTATTGTTATTGTTTACATTGATTCATCATTGCTTGGGATCAAATTTCTCGAGTGGGAGTGGACGGGTGGCATGATTCCAGTCATTATATTTGCCCCGTCTCGTCTCATCCTCCTCCTCAATGATCGGAGGAGGAGGCGAGACGTTTGGGAGCTCCTTCATCAATGTGGTCGCTCCTAGCACTGACTCGGCTCATGAATATGTTCAACACTCTGGATAACGAATACTTTTTTTCCTTCTTCTTCTATAATAAGTAAAATAATAGAGAGGTTTGTGAGGAATGTTAGCACGATGGCCGTGTTGAAGTGTGGTTTCTAGCTCAGGTAGGAGATCGAAGTAACCGTACCCGAATAGAGTAGCCAAAAAATTATTTGCGTCGTTTATTATTAAAATGGCCAGAGATTATTTTATACCTGACTTGAAATAGAAAGAGAAAAACAGCTATCGATTAGAAAACATAGGGACATCTTTTTTGCATCTCTCTGGTATCTCGTTTATTATAGTATTAATCACAAACATATCCTTTTTTCTATTATTAATAAGCTGTTGGTTATATTAAACAGCTTTAGTTCTTCTATTCTGAAGGAGGAACTTTGATATGGAGTTCCCTCCTGTAGCCGGAGTTACTTATTCGCCAGGACTCGTGGAATAGAGGAACAAACCACTCCCTTTTAAAGTTATAAAACACATTAAAAATAAATAAAGCAAAAGCCTTTGTTTTTTTTAAAGCGTTATAATAAACTTATAGTATTTCTAAGGACGAATAAAATGATAGTATGACTGTAAGCATAGGTCTATTAAGAATTTATTATTTCCATAAAAAGTAGTTTAATATAGAATATATTATTTCTCGTAGATGTATATTATTTGCCATTGTACAAGAGGACTATATCTATAAAATATAGTTATAATACCACTGGCAATATAGGTCATTTCACTAAATAAATATAATTTCTTAACTATTAGGTTAAAAAAATATGCTTGAAATTGAAAAAATAATTTTTTTGCCTAAATGGTTCGACAGAATTACATCCGACTGGATATAAATAACCATAATAGCGTTAAAATTAGGCACTCGAACCTAGGATTTATAAATGAGGTAGACCAAAAATGACCATCCCCTCTCAGGAGTATTCGAACCTGCGCCCCCAACATTGAGAGTTGAACACGCCTTAACGCACATGGCTATCGCAAGGGAGTGCGATAGATTGCGTGATCTAAATGTATACAACTTACGTGAGAATTGTTCAATTATAAATCAAATGCATCTAAAAGCTGGGATTATTTTTTTCTACGCTAGATATTCAATATATATTATGGTCAATAGGGATAACGTATCGATAGTTGATTTGTGACGTCAATCCCTCGTTCCTCTTCTTTCCTCTCTTTCTTTTTGCCTTTTTTAATAGGCTGCTATATTAATACCTTCTTCCAGGAATGCAGTTGGCAGCCTGTGTGAACGTCATCACAACACCTAAATTGTAAACATAAGTGATTGAGAAAATATCCCCAAATATATTTCTTAATATTAGGTTAAAAAAATATGCTTGAAAATTGAAAAAATATTTTTTGCCTAAATGGTTCGACAGAATTACATCCGACTGGATATAAATAAGCCTAATAGCGTTAAACTTAGGCACTCGAACCTAGGACTCTCTTATAAATGAATAGACCAAAAATGACCATCCCCTCTCAGGAGTATTCGAACGCGCCCCCCAAAAACATTTGAGAGTTGAAACCGCCTTAACGCACATGGCTTTCGCAAGGGAGTGCGATAGATTGCGTGATCTAAATGTATACAACTTAGTGGTAATTGTTCAATTATAAATCAAATTGCATCTAAAAAGCTGGGATTATTTTTTTCTACGCTAGATATTCAAATATATATTATGGTCAAAGGTAAATAATATTCCGTACATTTTCTTCTCATATATTATATATTTTAAATCATGCTACCAAAGGGGTGCTATGGCATTCCATGGTGTCTACTTATATATTAAAATAAAGGCCTTTCAACAAAGATATAATTCTTAAATAAATAATCGAATGTTCGAAAAGGACAAATTTCATTGTAATGCTGCTTTCATATTATGCAAAATAATAGCGACTAACGTCTAATACACCAATAAAATATTTAGTTCCTTTGATATAACAAATGAAATATATATAGTTGAAAAAGATTTTGTGTAACTCTGCGAGTAAATACATTTTGTGTCTAGAGGAAGTTCCATTGTTTTACGCGCATATTTTCTATTTTAAATAAGTTTAATGCATAGGCACTATAGATCCGTTTTTTTAACTCTATAGGG
>CP045908.1:336869-362372 GCA_013387185.1 Caligus rogercresseyi
TTTCTTTTATAAATATAATACACAATGATATCATGTTATAAAATATTTATTGTTACCTCCGCCGAAGGAGGTATTGTTTTCACTGGCGTTTGTTTTTGTTGGTTTGTCAGCAGGATAACTCAAAAAGTACCGACGGATTCGATGAAACTTTGTGGATTTTTGGAAGTGCCAAAAGAACAAGTGATTAATTTTGGCATCTCTGAGTGCAGGAATTAAGATGCAAATGAGTAAATATAATAAATATTTCAAGTTAGCTACTCTGCCATAGATGTCGCTGTGCTGTGAACTCGGGTGCCGGGAGCGTCTTCCTCTCGGAATTTCCGTCGAGGGGAACCTCCCCCCGTCCCTCTACGCCGCCCCAGTCGTGAAAAATCCGCCTCGGAAGGCTCATAAGGACCCCCGGACGGCGGAGGTGTGCACTCTCTGAGTGTATATATGCCTCTAGTTATATTAGATATAATTCCTGCCTTATTTTCCCGCATACTAAATACATTAATATGCCTAAAGGAAATAGAAAAAGTTTTTCCTTTCAAAGCAAGAAAACTTTGTTCTTCTATTATTAGTTTACGACGACGTTCATGCATTTAGAAGAGAGATGTGAGCGAGGAATTGAGGCTAAAGTATGTACAGAAAGTTGTAGTGAAGCCCATCTTATTAGTTTGTGGGGGGGTTACATGGTAAGCATTACAGGGCTTGCAAAGAAAGTGTATGCCGTGGTTTTGCTTAGATGGTCTCTCAAAAAAACCTGAGTGACTTCTCATCCACTTATCCAATGGCATCTAGGCCCTTCTTCGCTCTGCAGAGAAGCAAGGATCGATGCTAAGAAGTCACTCTTAGTCCTCTTTGGGATCCGTCAATATATGACGAGTCCTTTCAATAATGTCAAGGTAGATTTATTACCTCCAGCCGAAGGAGGTATTGTTTTTCACTGGCGTTGTTTTGTTTGTTTGTTGGTTTGTTTGTCAGCAGGAAACCTCAAAAAGTACGGAACGGATTCAGATGAAACTTGGTGGAGTTGTTGGAAATGTCAAAAGTAACAAGTGATTAAATTTTGGCATCTCTGAGTGCAGAATTAAGATGCAAAACGAGCTAAATACTAATAAATATTTCAAGTTAGCCTACTCTGCCAATAGATGTCGCTGTGCTGTAAATCGGGTACCGGGAGCGTCTTCCTCTCGGAATTTCCGTCGAGGGGAACCTCCCCCGTCCCTCTACGCCGCCCCAGTCGTGAAAAATCCGCCTCGGAAGGTTCATAAGTACCCCGTGACGGCGGAGGTTTGCACTCTCTGAGTGTATATATGCCTCTAGTTTTAAATATATATTCACTTAGACACGTAATTCATCCATATTTTGAAAAAAAATAGTATAGGTATTGTGCATAAACTAAAAATTGCATTATGCCATTATCATTGTTAGGAATGGAAATCTGGAGCTTAGCCTTGGTGCTTACAGATTCACTGACTGTTTTTGGCCGTGAAAAAGAGAGAGGGGTAAAGAGAGGGATAGAAGGAAAGAGAGAGGGAGAGAGAGAGAGAGTTTCTCTCTCACTTTTTCTTTCTATCTCTCTCTTTACCCCTCTCCCTTTTTTCACGGCCAAAAACAGTCATAGAATCCGTAAGCACCAAGGTTAAGCTCCAGATATCCATTCCTAATCATGGCCCTATAGAGGAGTCTCCGGGAGAAGTGAAAAAGGCTCTATAATCTAAAAGTATGTTTGACGACAAAATACAAAATAACATAAAAGAGATGAGGAAATACATAAAGGTTATATTAAAAACTAAACAATTCGTGGAATCAAAAGAGAAGTCAGACATACCAAATTAACAAAGCAATTTAAACTTACTCTCAAGTCATTGTCAAGGGACACCGTCCATCGCCTTCACACTCCCTTGAGGTAGATCTGTTACAACAACAGAATAATACTATAAGTCGCATGACTTTTTTCATTCGGTAGTGATATATTTATACCAGACTTTGATTTAATTGCTCTAGTAGCGGACAGCTCTCCCTCTCTCTGTTCCTCTCTTTGTCTCTCTCCTTTTCTTAATTATTTATAAATACAACACCAGATGGGGCGACCGTCATTTTCTTTCTCATTTCTCATAGAAACTTTGACTATAAAATTATTCCCTGCAATTGAAATACTTCTTAGTTTAAATCAATTAAATGAAGGAGCCAATCATTTACTACCTTCGATTAGACAACGTTTTAAAACTACGTAATACAGCTGTCGTTTTAAGGATTGGTGTAAATCCTTAACAGATTACTTATACCATAGTTTTGTCAACCCCCAATAAGGATCTGAACAACGGCATTCCTTATCAACTGCATGATTATTGACGATCGGTAACAGTTCATTTATATCAGAATATTGATTAAATTATACTTTTCATCCCCATCCATCTCACGAGTAAATAATATCTTTTAAAAATATTAAGAAGGATGATTTGGCGATTGAACAGAGCATATATTATTTAATACATTATATGTAATATATAATCATTTAAATGGCATTTACCACATCAAACCTTGGGAAACCTATGGGAATATTAACACACATTGGCGTCACGTATCATACATCCATAGAATGGAACTATTTACCTATATATTTGCATAGTAAATATTATTTAAATAATATTAATAGCATTTGATTCAGCATGATGACTCAAAATATTGAATATATACAACCATATTTACATATTTAATATGTTAAACGGTGGGTCCTCACAATCTCATAAAACGCCACAATGCCGGAAGGCATTCGACCAAACAAGAGGTTTTATTATTATTTGTTTTATTATACAAGGCTCTCAACTCTATATGGCTTTTACTTACTAGTGTGCATTTTTCCCCCCTGGACTTGTGCACGTGTCTCCTTCAAAACTATAGGAGGAAATAAAGAAAAGGATGCTGCATTGAGTACTTGCACCATATCACATTGCACACTTGTACCTCATAGGCATGAAATCAAATATTTTTGAATCGCACGAAATAAAGAATCCTTATTCTTGTAATTGAAGGATTTGTGTTTGTGTCTGGATACCTCGGACATTGAATATAGTATTTTGTATATTTATATCCACGAGTCGTCATCACCAATTAGATTCCACGGCAGGAATGGATGTTAAAGAAAAGACGCTTGAGAAGGTCATGAGGCTACTTTATTAAGAATGTATAGGAAAAAGAAGGAAACATATAGGGAGAAGAGTGAGGCACAGTAGAGATGACGTCAGGGTGCCTTGTAACGTGACGTCAGGGACATAACAATTTGAATACCTAATTATATATGCTTGTGTCAATCAAAAACAACATTGACCTTAAACAATAAACCACAAAGATAATGATTAAGATTTGTCCAGTCATATTATATAGTTATATATACATATGTATGTATAGATTTGTATCTATTTGTGTATATATATATTTGATGAAATTTGTAGAAAACTGAATATATATATATATATATACATATATATAATTTGTAGAAGTTGAATATCTTATGACTTTTCATAACGATCAAAAAAAAAATTATAAAATAACTAATACCTATAAACAAAAATTGAGTTGTATATATTTATGAACTGGAAGAATAAGGCGAAAATAGATTCATGAGGCCTACAGATAGACCTCTGTGGTCGAACAAAATGACAAAATTTCATGACACAATCGCCAAACATCCACTTGAGTCTTTGTTCAGAGTTCCAAAGCAATTTGGAACTGTAGCGTCCCCATTATAATTGAGATCAATACGTTAAAATGCACAAATAAATTATTTAATCTTTTGATATTTTGGTCTTAGCATATCAATAATAGGTCAATATTTTCCTACTTAAACATTTATGATTATATTAATAAACAAATGAACAATAGTAAATAAATATTTTTCCCTAAAAAAATAATGATTATATTAATCAACAAATGAGCATTATTCTAATGCACAAATAAACATTTAGTGAGGGGTGAATAAATGCTATAGACATACACAAATAAACATTAAAAAGCTAGGAGGTTTTTTAGTCGACGAATCACAAATATATTCAAGTAAAGTTTTTATAGTATGATTGGTTGTTCTTTGAAGACAGAAGATGAATATTATTGATTTATACAGAAGACTATGCATAACTTCTTTTTTCTCCCGTGAGATTCCTTGGAGTTTGTTATCTATGATCATCAATATTGATAGAAGAATATTTTCTAAAAAAAGGGGATTTAAGCAGGGGGCAAAGGGGAATGTGGCTTTGAAAATAAATAAACCAAAAATAATAAGAACAAGAAGAACTTTATGTAGAGGATTATATATATATATATATATATATATATATATATATATATATATATATATATATATATATATATATATATTTATATTTTTTATCTTTATATATATTATTAATATGTATATATATTTAATTTATACATTTAATATATATATATATACTATATATATATATATATATTTATATATATATATATATATATCGCAGAAGAGTTGGAGATTTTGTAGAGATTACCATCCTTTTCTATTCTAGGAGAGATGACGACTTAAATATGGAGATAATATTTTACGATGTTCTGGAAACTATTTATTTCATATGCGATTTCTATTTTATATTTTGATGTAAATGATTTATTTTTAGTATATATAAGGAATATTTTCACTCACATATATGTTCAGTCCATGTCTAAGGAGAAAAGACAAATTATATATTAATTGATTGTAAATGCTCGGATATGGTAAATTTAACCTTTTTATAATTTTTACATGTTCCATAAAATTCACTTTCGTCTATTTTTTCCACACACCATTTATATTACCATAATTTCAGATGATTTAAAAAGCTAGAAAATTTTCTTCTTTTAATCATTTGTCTCTTTTGCTTCATTATTTCAATTTAACCGCTTTTTCCTTATCCATATTTTACTGTTCATTTTTGTCATCACTGGTTTATCATGATTTCACAAAGAAATAACCGTATGTCGGCCATTTTTTTCTAATATCAAGAATGTAAGGCCTCACATCTAAGGATTTATTCATTTCTTTCCAGTCCATGTCCGAGGAGAAAGGAAATCGACTCCCTCTCGGGTGTCCGGAGCGGTTCGGGTACGCGTCGTCGTCAGTTCAGCGGATCCACAGTCAGCGTGGCCTCAACCACAAGCTCCGTCAGCTCAGGAGGCACCCCGTCTTCCTCCTCCTCCTCCCCCAACGCCAACAATCAATGCAGCAATGCTAACAATAACAATAATCATAATAACAACCAACTCCTGGACTCCCCCAAGTTCAGCCGGAGGTCCACAGATCCACGCCGAACCTCAGGGGGTGACTGCGAGGGGGGAGACTCCATTCTCCCCACGCCCCCGGGATCCCCATCCACTGCTCACTGGAGAAGCAGGCTCAACTCACTCAAAAATAACTTCCTGGGATCCCCCAGGTTCCATCGGAGGAAACTTCAGGGTAATTAATAAATAAAGTTTAATAAAGTGTGGCAAAATTTGATTAGACACGGGATGGGCAATTTTTTTGACTTGGTGGCCATTTTGGGTTATAAAATTTGAAAAAGGGGCCACAGCAGGTCCACATCGACTGACCACTTTCCTTTTCTTTGGTCCGCTCATTTTTGTTTACAGAAGGGCTCAAATGGCAATGAGGAAATTCAAGAGAGATAATTCAATGTCAGCGCGTCATCTTTTGGTGAAACGCGGACAAGACGTAATGAATGATTTATGAAGCAATATTATTTCCTGGACAAGCGGGCCGGATTAAATTGTCTAACGGGCCGTATACGGCCAGCGGGCCTTAGTTTGTCCATGTCTGGATTAGACCATAGAGGTATAAAGCCATAGAAGGCTTATTGGATTCTTCAGAGGAATATGTTTTTGTGCCCAATATAAGCAAATCTTTCTATCTCTATGTTCAGCTTATGATGACGTAGATCAAATTACTTTGCTTATATATTGGACACAGAATACAGCTGAACGATGATGTTTCTCTGCTATTGAAGGGAAAAGCTCTCTATATCTTTATATCTCTTTGGATTAGACAATAACACGAAGTCAAGGAATACTAGAAAAATACATAGAAAGGTGACTCTATACCTAAGTAGGTACTTTCTTTTCAGTATATATTTATTCTTGGGTGTCTTATCAATTATTTTTCTTGAAATTGATGTCAATTAAGATTAAATTGACTCAGATTAGATGGAGTTTTATATTGAATATTTTAATGCAATAAGAATATAAAACATTTAAACAGAAAAATGTAATATATACATTAACGTATTGATTTCCCGGCGTGCGAAAAAAGTAGTCACCCTTCCATGTAGTTTTTTAGTATTCCTTGTTTGAGTGGAAGGATAGAGCCTATAAGAAAAGAGCAAATATCAAGAATAAATAAAAAGAAGAATCATTTTCTTCTCAATAAATGTCAGTAAAAATAAATAGATTAAGATAATAAATTATTATAATAACTAATCGGAGATAAAGTGTAATTAAATATATCATGAAAATAAAATGAGTTATTCATCTCCAATAAGTTTTGATATATTGATAAAGCAATGAATAGATACACAAAAGGAAGGTAAAAGTTATAAATAATATTTATAATAGATGATATATACACTCAGAGAGTGCAAACCTCCGCCGTCACGGGGTAATGAAGATTTTTCACGATTTGACGAAATTCCGAGAGAAAGACGCTATTTTCACATCATATAGAGTAGGCTAACTTGACTCATAATCTGCTCAAGCAACAACTCCAAATTTCATCCAAATCCGTTACTTTTTGATATGCTGAAATGAAATATTTAATGATGAAATATAAGCAATCATAATGAAATAGTTTGATATAAAGAGTATTCATATAAAAAATAATAAACTTAGCTAAAGCAATAAATCAATTTCTTTATATAAAATTATTTGATAGATAATCATTCACTAAACAGTCAATCAAAAGTAAATAAATATTATAGATTCAAAGAAAATATTTTATTTTGCATATTTTAATGGAAACAAATCATCCTTTCATACAAGGACAGTGTAATGAAATACACTCTTTTAAATCCCTGATATCCTCTTTTTTTTGCAGAAGAAGTATCTCACACACCGGAGTCCTCACCAGAGCTTACGAAGCGGTCCTGGTTTGGAAGCCTCATGTCCACGGACAAGGATGAGACCTATACCATCATCGTCAAGGGAAAGATGCTCGCCTCCATCAAGGCGGATCTCATTCATGCTTTTCTATCCGTAAGACAAACAGAAACAAAAATAAAAACATATATATATATATATATATATATATATATATGTATATATATATATGTATATATATCAGACTTGTTGACGTTCGCGAAAAATTGTCGTTGGTCGTTCGTTTGTCGTTCGCCAAAAGTTATCGTTCATCGTTAATTTTAAATTGAATCGTACATCCTTCGTTTGTCGTTCGCCATTCCGAAAAAAATTGACGACATTTTTTTTAGAAAGAAATTTCTCAAAAAAAGTGATGACGTTTTTTTTTAAAGGAAATTTGTCCCATGAAAATTTAAAATCTTTGTCTTTTTTGGGGGGCCAAAAACGAACGACGAACGATAAGGAATATTCCTAATCGTTAGTCAAAAACTTTGTCGTTCGTCGTTCGCGAACGACAACAAATGAACGATAAATCAACAAGTCTGATATAATATATATATATATATGTCCTCTCTAAAGGGCAAAAAAAGTAAAGCCGATTGTTTCATCTATGAGTTAAGAATTTGTTTATAAAATATTTTGAGGTAATTTTTATAATTTATGATGAATAAAAGTTTTTTCGCTTCGAAAAATACTAAACCAAGAAATACACAAATATTTTTCATTCAAACAAATTATTGAATAATTCTTGCTAAACCACACTCATGCATTTTAAATAAATACGTATTGTACATAAGAAAGCCGATATCAAAAATGTAAACTAAAAATAATAACAATATCCATTGCATAGTAAAAGCAAATACATTTTTAAACTTCATAAAAAGGCAAATATATTTTAAAGAATTTTTGATAAATATATTTACAGACATTTTTTCAAAGAATTAAGACAATGTTACCTGCTGACGAGCGACGTAAAGTAATTTATATATATAATATAACATAAATATTGAGTATATATATGATATTTATAGTTTTATGTTCTTTTTCAATAATAATAATATATATGAAGAAATGACTGAATTTGATTTTTGCATCCTTGAGGTGTATTAAAACCATACTTGTCGTTCGTTTGTCGTTCACCAAAGGTTATCGTTCACCGTTCGTTTTAGATTGAATCGTTCGTCGTTCGTTTGTCATTCTGAAAAAAAGTGACGACTTTTTTAGAAAGGAAAATTTTCCTTCGAAAATGAAAAATATTTTTCTTTTTTTTTTGGCGCCAAAAACGAACGACGAACGATAGGATATTTTTGTTGACGTACGTCAAATGAACGACAAATCAACAAGTCAAATAAAAACATATGCAAGCATGAAATTTGATTTTGAAGTAACAACTCAATACATTCTTTTGAATATTATATTTTTTGTATTTATAAATACCTTAGCCCATCTATTAATATTTCATAAAAGGTATCTCACATTTTTATTCACTGCTTAAGGCATTTCTCCATCTTGATTTTGTTTTTTGTTTCAGATAACCGACTTGCAGCATAGCGTAATTAGTCCAATGTCCTTCCGCCTGGAGTACAAACGTGGCTCCACGGCGCCAACCATGTTTCAAAGGCAGGTTCGGATGGATGTGGAGATTAGTAATATAAACAAAAGTGACTCCAAAAACATGGATCCTCTCTACGCCATCACATTTACTCTATTATCCGGTAAGAAGCTCTTCTGCATTTGTCAAACCAGCGGCTTAGGAATGTACCAAAAAGTTAGATATAATTAAAACCTCAAGAGGAACATTATTTTTGATTATTTCGATTCGTGCCTGACATAAGGGGACGTGGAGTTTTCAATACTTTTGTCGATAAAATATTGCCCGATGATCACTATGAAAAATGGATTAGGTTCCAGTGAAGTGTTGTTTATCACAAAACCAAGGAACATCTGATTCGCCCAAAACTCACAGGCTTATTTGTGATTTCTTATTCGTACAATTAATCCGTATAAGATTTTATGTGATTATTTTGTCACCATTTTACCAGATTGGTAGAAAAGTTAAATTCTCTGTTTTGATTGGATCTATCTGTTTAATTTATTCATCTATTCATTAGATACGGATGTGGTGATAGTGTTTATCAAAGAGGCAAATAAACAAACATCTAATTTGTCTGGTATTATAGCTTTTCTTTCTGCCTCTCATACTTATAATTTGCATGATTTGTTGTTGTTTATATTTTCCCGCCATTTATATGATGTGCTCAAAAATCCCCACGGACTTTCTTTTTCTAATGTGCTCCCTTCTTTTATCTAACTCGTTCCTCCATGTATTCTAGGAAATATTCGTCGGTTCCGTCGCATTTGCGAGCATACGCAAAGCGTGGTCTCAGTGGTCCGTCGGCCTCCTCCGGCCTCTCCACGTGCTCAACGACGCTGCAATCCGTCCTCCTCCAACAACAACAACGAATCCTCTTCATCCTCTCAGCAACAGCAGCAACTCCTGAGTGAGAGTTCCTCATGCAACTCGGATATCTCAGAAAGGCTTTCAGACCGACTCAACTCCAGTACACCCCCTGCAAATGCCGCAGCCTCCAATAACTCTTCTATTAGGTCACAGCAGGTAAGAACGAAAGGCTTATACGAATCAAATTCATGGGAAGGTCTTCCCACTTTGAGTAGTTTTCAAAACAGGTCAATTGAGGACACTTAAGACTATTTATGTATCTTTAGGATGTATCTAGATATGTCAATGAATGCCCCCATCCACCTATATAATAACTGGATACTCAACAGAGAAAAATAAATTTACCCTTTTGATGACGTCAGACGACTTAAAATGGCTGCCCATCTTGGTGGGGAAACAATTTAATAGTCTTAGGAATAGAAAAAAGGGCATCCTGCAAATAATTCACTCCATATTATGTATCACAAAAAGTAGTACCGTAAAACAACATAAATGTGTGTTTATTGTCATTGGAAAATAAGAACTCTTCCTTCGTGTTGCTTCGACTGTAAGAATATATATTGCGTCAAGCAAGATACATAAAATGGCTGCCATCGAGTAGTTTTCTTCTTTTATTTTAATGCGCATTCAGTTATTAGTTGAGAATCTAACTACTAACTTTATGTACAATAAACTCAATAAAATTAGCCAGGAAAAATATAGTTTTTTAGTTAATATAACGAGGGTCATATTTAATTTTAATAGAATTAACAAATCGTTTATGATGATGAAAATAACCGATGACATTATATATTCTTTAAGCCCATAAAACAAGAGGCTGTTAGACGATCCCTACAAATCGCGAATCGATATTCACTATATCGAGCCATTAGCGCTCTGCCATCCAATCAATTAAATTGCTTTCAAAACATATAAGTTGATAAAATGTAGAATTATTATGGTTACATATAAATAAGCAATAGACTATAATTGAAACATTGCTTACCTGTTTGGCTCCCGAAAACAGGTAGAATGAGACAACTATATGGTTAAAGTAGGGATGTGTTTTAGAAACTTCTAGTCTACCTTGGATCCGATACTCGGCATCCAAATAAACTCTTGGATTCTACCCTCAAACAATAGACTATAGCACTATACAGTAAAACAATGAGTTTAATCTCAGGGCAAATTTGTGGCCAAAATAAATTATAAAAGTCCAATAATCTCATTTTAGATTTGAATGCGGACTATTTTTTTATTGGTATGAAGAGTAACTTCTTTGTTTAATGTGTTCGAGGTAGCTTTAATGAAAAGGATCTCATTTGTGGAAGATATTTTCTTTGCAATATTTCTTCTAAAGGAATTATGTATTCAAACAAGAGTTGAAAGCAATCCACCATTTTTTATTGAGTATAAAGTTGTTATTATTGGTATATGGGTCCGTGCATTGGTTGATATAATTATTTGATTACCTTGCCATCACTCCATATTGGACTAGGTTTCTCCCAAATAGATATATAAGATATGTAGAGCTCTTAAGAACTAGAAAAAGAGAAAGCGTTCCAAGGATATCTTTATCAATAAATTATTCATTCGAATTTTATAGCCGTTTTAATATTCAATTGTCTTACTGCGTAGTTGAAATTATTAAAGTCACAATAACAACAAGAAAGGTGATCCTCTTGGCATTAAAATATCAGCTGACAGGGAACTCTCATTTATCTGTAGTAGAAAGCGTTCTATATATCGTTCAACTCCTAGACACTAACATTAAGGTTTTGTTGAGACCACCGATCTAATAAATAATAGGACTCCCAACAAATAATATAATATATATTTATATAAAAATCTCAAAGGATTTTGCGATATGATTTTTCTTTCATATAATATTATCTATTGATATTTTTTTAAAGCAAGATGCCTACTGATTGCCTACCGATATTCCTTTATATATATATATATATTCTATTGGGCATTTAATTATTAATTTCGGTGGAGGATTCATATATATATATATATATATATATATATATATTATAAACACTTATGTTCAGATACTGCGGAAATTCAAGCCTAGAAATTATTTCTTATTCAGCTAATATTTTGTATCAATTATTAATAAACAAAATAATTATAAATGGACACAATTTACGGAAAACGTAAGAAAAAAAATGATATTCCATCATTTAAAAAAAATAGCCAAAAATATGTTTTACTATAAAATCAAGAAAATAATTATTTTGAACATCATCAATTTGATACTTTTATTTGCAGATAAAGTCAAAGGGTTTTTTGCACTCACTATCATTTCCGAAAATCATTTACAAGCATAAATACGAATCATTTGTCTATCAAAAGAGTTAATCTCTTACTTTTTTTAATAATTTTGTTACTTGACTGACAAAAGAAATAAATGGCAATAAAGAAAAACGATTTTCTCGTGTTTCTTATATGATATCTGGGCGAATTTTTGTATGGTTTTTAGTCGATACATATTCCATACCTATTTTTATGACATCTCTCTCTATAACTCATCATTAGTACCCCATTTTCCATCCGAGTTTTCCATCGTATCATTTTATTAACGTGATTCCTCAGCTAAAAAGCCGCATGTACATATATTCTTTGTTGTAATAATATAAGAATTTGAAATACCATCTAACTAATCGATCCATTTCCAAGGGGTATTTAAAGACATTAGTGGACTCTTGTGTAACTTTATATGTATTTACATTCTAAATGAGTAAGAAGCGATGTTCTATTCTATTTCTACAGGTCAAATCATTCTAATTTTAAGTCAAATTCGAAATGAACAATCCCTGATTCATAATTGAAAAAAAAATCCATAGCCTGAGAACAAAACTGTTAGACCCAAGACTGAATTTGCAGGCTTTCTGCTTACAAAACAACATTGTTCATACAAAAAGTTATAAAGTCAATATCATGTTTCTATTAGTAGAACCATTAATATCCAGTTCATATAAGAGATTTTTTAATTAATTTTAGTGGTTAGTAATATTACCAACATACAATATGGATTTGAATAACTTCGACATATATCAAAATATGCTGGGCATCGTCGGATCGCTTCAAAAACTGTTGGACATCCAACATATTGCTGTCGCAACAAGTTGGGCCACAATGATTATGCATAAATAAAAAATATTTTTGATTATCCTTCTTGAGCATTTGTTTTTTTAAATAATTAATAACCAAAAAGTTGGTTTCAAAATGGAGGGAGAGTCCCAAAAAAATTATCCTACCCAAGACACAACTTTGTCCGGTCTTACACGCTTGATATCTTAAACACTAAGAATAACCAGTAATTGTGGGTCTATTAGTTACAGACAAAAGATGATGCTTTTAAAATAATATTATTTCAGATGCAACTAAACACTTTTCACTGCCTGCTTTCTAGCTGACGGAGTCACGAATCCCCATTAGTTTTGTGTTTTTAGATCCCCATTCCTCTATGTTCTTTCTTTTTTATTCCCCTTGTCACGACGTCGGATTCTCTTCTGTAGGGTAAAAGGCACGGAACCCGATGTAGGCCTCATTCGGGTCCAGTTGGCATGCCCACTATGTACAATGCTTCTAAGGTGAACGAGCAGCTTATGTTTAAAAAATATGAAAGTCACTCCTTAGAGAGTGAGGTAAAAAAGGAAAGAAAAAGTTAATCTCTAGTCCCAATCAAATTAATCCACTATCAATCCATTTTGAACCATTGAAAGACTGTTCTCTGGTGAGTGGACTTAATGTCTCCGAGAGGAATATGCTCTTAGGTAAAACCTGTAATATTAATATAGAATAATGATGTCTTGGTTCATCTTATTTTATATAGAATACATATGTTTTGGTTCATCTGAATTTATACACTTCACCGGCTTGTCAAATTGAATACACTTATTTTGGTACCTAAGCCTAAATAGGATCATTTGAAAGCGATGAATCGGAACTTGTTTCTCATCTAAAATCATTTACTTTTGAATTATTTCAACTTTTAAACTGAACCAAGATTTCATCTTTAAGTGCGGATGAGAACAAAATTATAAGGAATATATATTCCTCAAGTCGTAGAAAAACACATTTTTACTAGTTAATATATTTTTGTTTGGGGCTAGCGATTATGGGTTCTTACATTTTGATTTTTATTGACACCTTTAAAATTTAAACCTCACTTTAATAACTTTTTTATTTTTCCTATTCTTACTTCTTCTCCTTCTTAATCTGCCTCTCTTATTTTGAATGAATCATATCAGAATTATGATTAATACTTCTTCACACGTAGCCAAGGCAAGGCAATAATACATGACGTATATTTATATTTTAACCAAAGTTTTTATCATCTCATCTTCTTAATATTTCCCTATATTTTTTTATATTCACTTGTAAAAATAGTGACTTTCCCGGCGTGTTGATATTGTTCGAAGTAAAGGAGACAAATATTGCGGGCGTGCTTTCAATGTGTGGCAAGCTTTCTCGTTAAAATGCTTGTAAAAATAAATACATTATCGGCTCACATAATTATTTTAATATGATTGAGAACATCAAAGTTTAATTATATAAGTGCCTTTACAATAAAAAATATGAAAGCTTTATCTTTGATCGTAACAATTGTAATGATGACATATTACATAGTGATAAATTCATGAAGTTATATAGCCCAGAGTGTAGAAAAGAAATGCAAAAAGTGACAAATTTCTGGTCATTTATATTGAAAATTGATATATTTGTAATATTTTTGGTATGTTGTTAAATTTGCTCAGTATTTTGCGACTGATCATAAATATAGGACAAATTATATTGAACTTTATATCATATATAGATATATAAATATATGGAGTCCTTATAGGAGGAAACATACTCCAAAAATTTAACTCATATAATAAAAGTTAGAGCTACTGAATATATTTAATTTTGATTAAGCTCGGGAAAACAAATCTATTTTTACAAGTATACAAGATAATCTACCAAAATGCATGATTCTCTTAAATCCCAACACTTTTCCTCCATCCACTTAAATTACAGATACACCATTGAGATAGAGATAGTCCTTGTTCTTCATGGCTTATAAATGAACCTCCATCGTGAGCATCGATTTTTGATTTTGATTGGCAGCATATAGATACATTATAGTGCCACTTTTTAGAGATTAAGACCCTACGATTGAGGTTGCGTGTTTTATTTTATATAGTCCGCAGTAACTGCTGTCCATGTTGTATGGGAAGACAAAATAGAGAGAGAGAGAAGAATAACTCACTCAACATCGTCTGGAACTTAAATTATATTAAATCAATAAAGCAACTCCGACTGTTGCAATAATATTTAAGAGAGCAAATTATGGTAACAAACATAATCAATCCATTTATTTTAATAATAATCTTTTCGGGCAGTACAAGTGTGACCTAGAACTAAGTTAACTTCCGATACAGATTATAACTAGGAGCAATGGACTATCGCTATACGATTTGAAATAATGCATTTTTATAAATTAATCATCTCCCAAATTATATTTTCAAGACAAATATATGGATACCAATATAAATAATTTTGCTTTAAGAATATTTAAACATAATTTTCAGAAAAATATATTAGCTACAAAAAAACAGAGATTATGTCTCTTGAACTATGCGATGCTAAGGAGGAATTAAGAATAACTTATCCCGCTCAACTCCTAATCATCATAAAGAAAAGAGTGACAAAAGAACAGTGTTTCGCTGAGGAGACGTTGTACCACAAAGCAGACATTTATATGCTCTTTGGTTGTACGTAGAAAAAGAGTGGAAATAAAGCTAGGTTGAGACATGAGATCACAATAAAATGGTATCATGCGTCTATCTAGATAAGAAAGAAAGATAAATATATTTATGTATCTGCTCTGTGACTGCTTCATATGCATTTAATATCGGACAATTTACAACAATGGAAATTAAGTAAATAATTTGTTATAATTTAATAAAGATATTTGAAATTTAATACATACTAATCTTATATAAATAATATATGTACTTGAATTTTGTAGGAAATGGAAGGCTATAGATTTTTTTCATTTACTGTCTCTTATTGTCCGATATTAAATACACTTTCAGGTACTGTAGTATTCAATGCATAGCATAAGCTTATATTGAATGTATATTTATGTATCTGCTCTATAATACTATAAGTTGTAATTGGTTATTTATTTTGCGAAGTTCAAGTTCTTCACACAAGGGAGCGCTTGGGCAAAGCGACAGTTGAACGATGTTTATCTGATATTGAAGGGAATAAGCTCCCTATATCTTTATGTCTCTATGTGAATGCTACAAAAGTCATACTTTCAAATATACCGTACCGATTGTCAATCGGTACGATATTTGGTAGTTTCTACCGAATATCGTATAATCGGTTCGGTATTTGAAATCTACCGTCGGTAGTATCGAATACCGATTTACATTCGGTAGTCGCAGCTCTGGAATATATATATATATATATACAGGGTCCCCCGATGAAATTGGCGCGAAAACTCTTTTTCACAAAAAATCAATAACTATGTTATTAATAGAGATATTTATTTCAAATAAAGTGCATTTGAAAGGTGAGGATGTCATCTATAGGATTATTTAAAATAATATCTCTCAGCGGCAATAACTTTCTGTATGCGGCCCCTGAAAGCGGCGCAGGCCCTCTTCAACATCTCACTGTTCATGGACACCATCTCCTTCTTGATGGAGGTGATGAGGGAGGCTTCTTGTTGTGAGTATGTCCATTAGTCCTTTAAGATAGCCCCAGACAAAATAATCCATTGGATTAAGGTCTGGGCTGCTGGGAGGCCACATCTCCTTCCTTGTTCTTGGTTGCAGGGGTTAAGATCTAACCCATTTGCATCCTATACGATCCGCAACGCAAATCTTCTTTCACACAATTTTGAATTGTTGTTTCCCCAACCTCTAGCTGCTCAGCAATTGACAATAAAGAGTGGGTGGGGTCTTCATCGATGAAGACTCCACAAAGTCCATGCCCCTGACCTTTCTTGTGGACAATTCCGCCCTAGGCTCCCTACTAATCACTTTACGTGGATCCTTGCAGTCCTCCAGGGATTTCTACAGTCTTTGGACGCTTCGTAGAGGCATAGAAGTCAACCATGACAGCTCAGAGTTGGATATCATGCCCTTCATGCTTACCAAGATTGCCACCACGGCGCATCTCCGTTCCTCCTCGCTTAAAACAATATCCTCCATATTGCTGTATACGTCCCTCATATAGCTTTGAATCAACTGGCTATATAGTTTAACAGTAGCTTTCTACGGGTATAACTAGCGGCCTCCTATCTATCTAAATGACAAAGTTACACAAATTTTAATTTCGCGCCAATTTCATGGGGGGACCCTGTATATATATATATATATATATATATATATATATATATATATATATATAATATATAATATAAGAAATCTTAATAGTGAGAAAATACTATATAAGATATTGTTTCTTAGAAATAAGATAGATATCCATTTCGGATACATAGATAATACCTAGAAAGGCAGACATAAAATAAGTGAAACATATGAGCCTCTGCAAAATAAAGGAAGGATAACTCATCAATGATGCTTAAGTCAGTATGAACTTAGCATAGGCCACCATCTTCTATTTATCCTGTAATTTCTGGTTATTATATCTACTATCACGAGGATAGAACTCAATTTGTTCATTCTCCTTGGATATGAAGTACATCAATGTTGGTAAAACGTCCACTCTTTAAGATCATGAAATCCAACCATATGTGTACACAAAAAGAGTTAAGTAAAAAGGCGGGAATTTTTAAAAAAATATGCAAATGCACACAAACGACAGGCTCCAAGGGCATAACAAAACAGCCCTTGTATGCCCAAATATTAAGTTCTACCGTAAATAATAATAATAAGTTATCCTTATGTGCCTATCTATGAAACATATTTCATTGCGTTCTATTATTTTTTTAATGCCCTTCATCCTAACTATTTCATATGCTTTTTTAGCACATAATTTTATTTGTACATACGCATTTTAAAACAATTTAAAAACCGCTTTAAGCACATCGCTTTTCAATCATGCAACCAATCATTTTATATCAGTATATTAACCATGGTTCTTTTTTTGACCGTTTAGGGTTCCGGAACGAAAGCCACGACGCCCACAGCGACCAGTGGCGGGGAAGAGGGGGCTGAGGAAAGCCATAAGGAGTCCTCCAACGGATCCATAACGAACCACACCACAACCACCGTCGTCAACAACAATCATGCCAACAACAATAATAATAATAACAATAATAATAATGACGTCATGGAAGAAGAGATGGAAAGTAGTAGTGAGGCCGTGGGCAGTGGGAAAAAGGACTCTGAAGGGGTGAAGGAGGAGGGCGTCATCAAGGGCGGTTCCTCCAGCAGTCTGGCCAACGGCGTTGTCAAGGGGGGCTCTCCCATTTCCACGAGGGTGCCTGACTCTGCCGAGCCTCGTCTTTGATGAAGGCTTCAAGAGCCATCTACAAGCCACTTACAGCTACTACTACAGTAGTAATAGCTGTAACAACTCCTCCGGGACTCAGCCGCGAAGCATTCTTCGCACCAACCTCGGCAGTCGGTCCAGCAGCGCCTCTCGCGAAAGCATTTTGAGTATTTCCTCCTCCACTTCCTCCTCTCATCGAAGGCCCCGCCGTTCCTCGATCTCTCTAACGCTCACCACAAGCTTTCAGGGTGCGCCGGAAGGGAGGGTTCCCTCCTACTGGCGCCGAACAGGCTCTTCCAGCTCCCTCTACGTCTCCGAGGATGATGAGCGGGGACAGCGCTTGATGAATGAGGCCCTGGACTCACATAACCCTTACTATCAAATGCTACGCAACAAGGAAGACCCACCAGACTTTGACTTTGTGACCGAGACGCAGATCCTCAACAGTCGGACCCAACAACTATTTGGAAAAAGCGCCTCCACTCAGGAATGGGTCATTTGATTTTGTTGTTGATTAGTTACATTTACTTGGAAGTGGATAAGTGGCCTAAGGGAGGTGTTTTGGGCGGGAAAGAAGGACGGAAAAATGAGAATAGAGTTTTTGGCAGGAAGGAAGGATGATGTTTTTGGTGGGAAAGCTTCCATTATATTTTTTGGCACATGTTGATCTGCCTCCTACAGACCTGATAAACCTAAGAAAGCCCTTTCAATCATATAGAGGACGTATCTCAGTAAATATTAGGAGGGAATAGGCTAGGATAATACGGCCTAGGAAGAAATGACTCAAGGTAGAGAAGGAAAATTATGACGCATGAAAAAAATAGCCCAATTAAATCTAACAACTAACGTCAATAACAACAACGAGGAAATCTTTTGTCTATAATTGCAAAAATATAATGAATTTTTGCCATTATTTCTTAATTTAAATGACAAATAGTCTTTGATCAATACTTGGACTCAGTATTTGAACCATCTTTTTCATCATTTTTCTTTTCTAACATGAGTAATTTATTCCTCAGCCGTATTTTCTTTGTCCTTTTCTTCTCGACACCCCCTAAATGAATTAGTCAACATTGTTGAATCCAATGTAGAGTGTTTAGCTAAAGTAATATTTTAGCGCTCTTGTGTCCTAAGAAAGTGTCATCCCCTGTCATACCCTGTCATTACTATAGGTTATGAACAATGGCCAGGCTCAACGGACATGGACCCACAACCTTCATAGGACATGTAATAAATGAAGTCCATTTGTTATTTTAAAAAGTAGTTATTAATTTGCAATATAAATTAGTCCTCATCCATGCATACACAGGACCTAGCTTAAAGCTCTCTCGTAATTTATTTTAGCCCTAGAGCTGGAACAAATAAATAGGGATCAATGTCAAATCTAGAAATCAACAATCCCTTTCTTTTATAAAGAGGTTTTTTAGAATAAGAATATATATATATTATCTACATGATTACCAATAGAAAATGCCAAATATTATAATATTAAGAGATTTTATATACTCAAGTAGATATTTATTGAGACAACTATGGGCCTTTTTAAATATTAAACTTGTTCAACTTCTTGATTATAAATCATATAGAAAGTAAAATGTTATAAACAGACAATTAATTTTTCTGAAACGCATTCCTCAAGAAATGAAAGGTTTTGTTGACTTACATTTTGTCTTCGATTCCGATTTATTTCGTTAATATTATCTCTTGCCAAACAAAAATATTATATACCAAGCCGTTTCTTACATATATTTGTGGTTCAACATTAGTTCCATCCTAAACAACAAAAAAAAAACTCACAAGCCCTCTTTTTTGACCGCTCATCACTCTCTATAAATAAATCCACATGTTATCCGTGTTATTTATTCATTTATCCATGATTAAACCTACTCTCTCTCTCTATCATCGTTGCTTACTACACGTGAAACTATTTGTGATTTGCAACGTATTTACTTTTTGCAAAGCGTTATCTCCATGTGGCCAAATGATTATTATTATTATTATATTAAACTCACACACATTTATTTATTATCCCATAGTAAATTTTCAAATAGGACATATTTGTTGTTCAAGTTAACCTCCTCCTCCTGGTTTTTGTTTACTGCATTTTTTATTTTGACTTTGATTTTTCCCTCTCTTTTTTAAATCCTAATATGGCTCCCCAAGCGGCTCTTAACTATTATGATGATGTATCAGTATATAATTATGTATAGAAGGTTTTCATATATATATTTTTTATTTCTCCTGGCGATGGAAATATGTTGTTGTTTGTTTAGGCCAGGAATATAAAGAAATAACCTTCTTGTAAGACATTTTATGCATTAAACTTTTGAATATATATTTGTGTTATAAATATATATACTTCATATTAATTATATATTATTATTATTATTATTGCTAATTAATAATAGTGAATAGAGATTCGCATTCTCATCCCCTATCTTTTTATCTCTTCTCCCTCTCTCTTTGTTGCTAATTTTCAGTTCCTCCAATACCTGTTTCAAGTTAAGTATTACAAGTCGAGTGGAATTGTTTTTGTTTTGTGATAATATTTCATATTTAATCATTCACACTTATTATATTATTATATTATTATTACCATGCCTAGAAAGATCGTTAAATACAAAATCACTAAGTAGATTTTTATAATGTTTATTTTCTTACCACCAATCTAATTGAGAAAAAAATGATGACGTAGGTGGATTTAAAATGCCTGCCATTCTGGGTCAAACAATTAAATAATTGGAGGGAATTGAAAGAGAAAATGTCAATCCATATATTAATATTTCTTATGTTTCATTAAAAATAGTCAATTAAAACAATGCCACGGGATCTTTATCGTCATTTTTATTCCTTAAGACTTGGTATGTATCCTTTGAATTTCGCTGTTGGTGCTCGACTGCTACTTTGAACCTTTGATATCCAGTCCTTTGAAACCCTTGTAAGCATGTCTGCTCTGTTTTTCTCCATTGGAATTAATGTTACTTCCCATTGGATGTGGTATTCTGTAAGCGTCTCCATAAGAATAGATATTCTTCTTTTCATCAACATCTCTGATAAACCCGATACTTATAATTTTTGTCGCGTTCCTGTGATGATGCAAGCCATGCAATACAGAAGCTGAGTCAGTTATTATTTGGAGTCGTTTGGCCCCCCACTTAATTGCAATGTTTACTCCCTTGATCACGGCTGTGAGTTCGGCCAAGTTGATGTGGTTTTCATCTTCCTTCTTTCGGAGGCATGCCCCGTCTTCAATTGGATGGTCGTTTTGGATAAGTACTGCTCCATACGCGATGGAGCTTGCATCATACCAAAATTCAAACTCTCCATCTTCTGGTGCGGACCACAATCCTCTTACAGGGTTGTCCTTCCACGTCGTCGAGAAGGACAAGGGATGATCTGACCACACCTCACATTCGCAGCACCTCTTTATAAAGCTCGTACCCGTCCTTGGCCACCCTGCCATTGGGTATTGATCCACCAATTTTCGGCATATAGAAAATAGACCCCAATTTGTCAAACCTTTTCCCTCTATCTCCAGATTTTCGCCATCTGCTCTCCTCTTGGTCAAACGACCATGTTCCTTCGTCAACTGTAGGCCAAGGACTTTTGCGTTTTCTAAAGGTACGGGTTCCTTGCATTCAAGGCCAAATTTTTTTGAATAGCCGTTCCACTTCTTCCACGTTGACTTTCCACTATGATATCGTAAAAGTAGCTATCCGTAGCAGACTCAATTTTCTTGTCTTGTCCAAGCACTACTTTAACGATAGCCTTCATGATCTAGGGACCACAGTTTAGGCCAAAGCCCATTCTCGTGAGTTGTCAAGATCGTTTATTCACTTTGACTGCAAGGTGCCTTTCGTATGCTTCGTTCCCCCTGACCTGCATGTTGGCGTCTTTCAGGTCGAGCATGGTGCAATTAGATGACCATCTTCTCCACTTCCGTATTTTTCATCGCACACGTCCCACAGTGGCTCACAGGGACTGAAAAAAGCGAAAAAAAAAAGACAAAAAAAAATTATTTCTCTGATAGGTGTGATCTTTAAAGTATACTTTTGTTATATCATGTACTAACAGGAAAAACATAATTCATGTAGAAATGAGTCTATTTATTACTATAAAGATACCCATTAATGTAACAGGTGCATGTTGCCAGAAATCAAGTACGCCTGAAGTTTAAAATGTATTAAAAACATCTTAACCATATGAGATCTATTTTAGACCCAAAACTGACAACAGTAAAAATAACTTTACATATTACTTAAAAGACTGACCTGAAGATATCATTTTGAAAATATTTATATAATTAAATTGACAAATTTTTACATTTTAAAAATTGATCAAATTTCACATGAATTTTTTTGATTTTTTTACAAAAAAGGTATATCTAAAAACTTCCACTACATTCCATCAAAGTAAGGCTAGGAATGGAATAACAATATAATCTATAAAAGATATTCAATCATTTCAGCTGCTCAAAGTTGTTCCAGCATTTAAAAACGGTTTTTGTGCAGGAATAATCTTGTCTTTTCTGGACACTGTACGGATTAACTACAGGAATATTCTTGAATGTTGCATGTCTCCTTTTCAAAACTGCATGTGCATGTTATGTTTTCTCCCTCTTCAACAGAAAATGATGTAGAATTATTCATTTAATAACGTATGCATATATTCAATTTTTTACAACATAATTGAAGAACAAAGAAATGTCATTTTGCGTGTCTTTTTGGACACAAGATGCTTGAACATGGAGCAGATGTTGCTCTTCACTTGGAGCTCCCAATTGGAGTATATAGTGAGAGAGCCAAGAAGCAATGAACAAAGATTCACAAAGCAAGGCTTAACCACACAGTGAAAGTTTCAAGAATGAATGTATTGAAAACCCAATATAATTGGTTGCTTGTGAAGTCTGATCCTCTTGTTTCCTCAAAAGCCTTCAAGAAGTCTAAACCAAAAGATGTACAAAATCTGTCCAAGAAAGTTGAAGGCTCACTGATTATTGCTTAAAATATTAAAGTTCTTTTTAATGTGTTCTTTGATATCTTGTTTAAGATTGTTTAAAATATTAAAGTTCTTTTTTAATGTGTTCTTTGATATATTGTTTAAGATTGTTTTAAAATAATAAAGTTTATGTGTACCTTTGATAGATATTAGAAAGATTAGATTATTGTCAGAGTGTGCTATTAATAAATTAATAATCTATACATGTACAAGTTGATACACACAAAACTAGTACCAACTAGTAATAGGCCGGTCAGAGTGACTTTTTATCCCGGAAATCGATTTGCCAGGTAAAAAAACTATTTAGCTACCTCATACACCCTTATCTAGAAATGAATTACTTTTTCGCTTTTTGGGTCCCTGTGAGCTACTTTGGTCCGGTCAAAGTGACCTGAGGTCTTTTTTACCCTGGAAATCGATTTACCAGGCCAAAAAAGCCTATTTAGACACCTTATACAACCTTATCTGTAAATTAATTAGTTTTTTCGCTTTTTACGTCTCTGTGAGCCACTGTGCGTCCGCCTCAGCTCCACTGCATTCCACAAACTCATTGACTTCCCTAAAGTCAAGGAAAGGCCTCACTTTATTGTTCTTTTATGCTCGACGGCCATAAAGGGAATGATACCCCTCCCGTCCTCCACTGCAGGCCTGAGCCAGCCGTTTTCGATCCATCTCTAAACCTCTGTATCAAACTTTTGCTTCACATTTTCGCGCATCCTATATTCCGATATCTTTTTCTGAAGGGTCGGCTCCCGCTTCCAGCTCCACTGTACGACCCACTTATTTCCGTCGAACACGCCCTCAAAGTTTCTCCCCTTCATCTTCAGTAATGGCGGCTCCTTCACACAGCACACGAACGGAGGGTTATTCAATTTCACTTGTCCTCTATCGAGTGTAATCATATGATGTTTCAAGACGTCCATTCCGACGATCACGTCTACTCCCTCGATCATTTTGGAGCTCACTAAACATTCCACTTTAGTTAATGCCCCATTCATCTCGATGTTGGCGATGGAGGTTCCCTCACAATGGACGACACTCCCGTCGAAGGCGATCACTGAACGTTTGCCCATTCTTGTTCTGTTCATAAAGGACGGTCCGAGAATCGTCCGTGTGCAACCCGAGTCAATGAGCCCAACACCCTCCTCCAATTGACTAAGATCCTCACTATAAAAATTATCGCGCCCAGTTCCCGTAACGGGATACTGCTGCTGACGGCAGTGTCCCTTTTCGTTTCCCTGTTCCTGGCACAGACGGGCTATGTGGCCTTCCTTGCTGCACCTATAGCACACGATGCTTTTCGACCTCACTTCTTTTGTCGTCTCCGTATCCATTTGGTCATATACAGCAAAGGTGTTTCCTTTAAGAAAAAACGGAATTACCTTTACCATATCCTATAAACCCAAGAGATCCTTCGTTTGCTCTACTTGTTTGAGCATTCGTATATGTTGCCCTCCCCATGTACTTCGAAATTACGTTTTTCAGACCGTAACAGGACTAACACTCCCAGACAATCACCCCCACCCGGGCTTTACCCCCCGTTACTAATATTTCTTATCCCTTAAAGTCCACTTATGAAATTAACAGTGGTTTCTGCGATAACTTTTTTTTCAACTTGCGATAACGATATGTAGCGGACAGCAAAAGGTTGTAGGTGGTCACTCCAAGGAGGCGAACCTTAACGTGTCTGCCCTCCCCTTCTCCCCAAGACAAAGGAAAGAGGGAGAGATGTAATTACGCTTTAATATCAATATATATAATCAGGGGCGTGCACAGCCATTCAGAGTTAGTGGTGCTAAGATTTTAAAAAGGGGCATTTAAATCGGGCGCGAAGCGCGCCCGCAATAGTTCGTCCGCGCGTAGTGCGGACGAAAAAAATGGGGTTTGGCTGTTTGGAGTGGGTTTAACGGGTCGGTTCTTGGTCTGGAATGGTTCATCAGTGTAGCTAGACATGGCTGGCATCTCAGATTCATCTATTAATAACCATTAAAACTCCTTACCTTTGCATAATTTTGTTCTTTAGATATTCTTGTAGATGTGGAAACATTTTTCATTCAACATAATATTTTAAATAATATTACTATGCATGAACCAACCTGTGTCCCTCACTTTGCATGCAACCCCGCAGCTTGTCCCTTTTGCATGGTAAAGTAAAAGGTGTGAGTCACATGACACACTGGTGTGTGACGTCGTCAATCACTTTTAACAAAATATGATAAGCAAAAGTTTTCCTCTGTTCTATTTTCATATTTTTATAACAATGTCAGCCTTGTTTCGTGCAACCTTGCAAATTATC
Source organism: Caligus rogercresseyi (assembly GCA_013387185.1). Taxonomy (NCBI): domain Eukaryota; kingdom Metazoa; phylum Arthropoda; class Copepoda; order Siphonostomatoida; family Caligidae; genus Caligus; species Caligus rogercresseyi. Next base: position 362,189 of record CP045908.1, read on the forward strand.
ATTATAGACAAATACTTACGAAAATAAGTTTTACAATATATTATGTATATACTAAATAGCCACTTGGTAAAACTAGCAACAAGCTATATCCACAGCTGAGCATTTTCTTCCCAGAAACCTAAATTAGCAAGGACTTTGCAACCAGGTTAGTACAAACCCTTCACTTTTACTTGCAACCTGTTAC
>CP045908.1:362472-403405 GCA_013387185.1 Caligus rogercresseyi
TAAAGTATTTGCGTCACCAGACACATTTATTATCTTTTTTTTTGGGTCCATTATGGCTCTTTCAACATTTTGTGTTACTGACCCTGATCTAGTGATTGATGCAAGTCTGACCAAATGAGTTGGCTACGTTAAAAAAATATTTGTGATAGATTTTTCAAGTGCTAAGCTTTTAATATGTTTATTTGTACTATTTTCTTGAGATGAATTTCTTCTGTGGCGATTTTGTTTTTAATTTTAAAGGGAGCTCGATAGCTGTGCGTATTAAGGCGTGTTCAACTCTCATGTTGGGGGCGCAGGTTCGAATCCTCCCGAGAGGGTATGATAATTTTGGTCTACCTCATTGAAAAAGAAGACTAATTTTTAATGCTATAATGCTTATTTATATCCTATCGGATGCATTCTATCGACCATATAGGCAAAAAAAATTATAATCCTTATTCCTTTATTACCTCCGCCGAAGGAGGTAGGCTTTTTCACTGGCGTTTGGTGGTTTGTTAGTTTGTTGGTTCGGTCGTCCGCAGATAACTCAACAGGACTGAACGGATTTGGATGAATTTGTGTGGAGTTGTTGAAAGTGCCAAAAGGAAGAAGTGATTTAATTTTGGGCATCTCTGAGTGCAGAATTAAGGCGCCAAATGAGCTAAATACTACTAAATTTTTCAAGTTAGCCTACTCTGCCAAGATGTCGCTGTGCTGTGAAATGGGTGCCGGAGCGTCTTCCTCTCGGAATTTCCGTCTAGGGGAACCCCCCCCGTCTCTCTACGCCTCCCCAGTCGTGAAAAAGCCGCCTCGGAAGGCTCATGACGGCGGAGGTTGCACTCTCTGAGTGTATATATGCCTTAGTTTAATATGTAATTCCCAAAATTTAAATGTATATTTTTATTGATTTTCATTTACATTTAAAAAACTAGAAGGAAGGCTTATTATACATCTTAATAAAGCTTTACTCTAAACGATTTTAATATGTACCACATGTTGGTTTAATTAATAAATTAACTTATTATTTTGTGTGCTCACAAGAGGACATAAATCAATGCCATCTGGGGTAATTTTTAGTATTTTAATATAATTAGAGGCTTCATCAGTATGGAGCTGTACTCCAAAAGCTTATGATGTATTTATTATCTATTATAAATACCCTGACTTGTGACGTCATCAACTTTGTAAACATTAGCAAATAAAAAACTTATAAATAAAATGCAAAAATGAGTAAACAATAATAATGAGGGATTACATCTTTAAGAAGCTCAACTCATAACGATTCAAATGATGTTATTTTCTTGATTAATTTATCCCTGGCTTGTATGTGGTAAAGTTTTGAGGAATAACAACTTAGTTAGTATTACTTATACTTTAAAACTACACGTGAATAGATTCTTATCGCCTATAATCCACACAAATGTATTTAATTTCTCTTTGCTAATTGATAATCATTATGAATTAGTTCATATATATATACAGTCAACTTCGCCTAAGTCGAAATTGCATAAGTCGAAAAGTCGCCTAACTCGAATATAATCAAAAGTCCCATTTTTTATCCACTGACATGTGTGTAATAAAAGCCGTGCAAGTCGATTTTGTAAGTCGATATTTCGCCTAAGTCGAACAGATATTTGACAGTAACACATACATAAACAAGAAATAACTTCGCATAAGTCGAAGAGGGCGCTCACTTTCCAAAACACAGCCCGCATGCACTGCCCTCCAAGCGAGGTAAAATTAAAAAAGAAAGAATTGGTCCTCGCCCAACTGCTGCCTCGCCGATGATTGCGACTGCATGTGAGCGAGTGCACACACACACGCCTACCTGTATATCCAAGTTTTCTCGACTTAGCAATCAAAATTTGTAACTCGAATTTCGCCTAAGTCGATTGTTTTTTGCAAAGTCCCGAGAGAATCGACTTAGGCGAAGTTGACTGTATAGCTAATTATATATCAGGCTTGTGAACAGAACGCAAAATTGAACGGCGTTCAGCTGAACGCACGTTCAATGAACGGAACGCAAACATTTTTTTGAACGCTGAACGCAAAAAAAAGAAGAGTTTTAACGTTCAGCGTTCAAGTTTTCCAAACATTTCAATGTAGTTTTGATTAACATTTTTTCGGGATGTAAACAAGGGGGTGACATATTATGAGAAGAACTTATAAACTACTCTCCCAAGAACTCTCTATAGAATAGTAAAGCACTTTTCACTATAAAAAAATACTTTTTGACAGATAATAATGTTATATTCTATTAATTACCGTTTGATATCTGTCATAATATCTAGACCAGGGTCGGCAACATCCGGCTCTAGAACCGCATGCTGCAAACCGCATATATAATTATATAAGTACAAAAATTTCACCCAATTGAATGACCTTTTTTTCATTCATTCTTATTACAAAATAAAAACGATTATTTATTTAGGTATGCACTATTGTTGAAATAACTGAGATTAGTCGACTACGGATATCCATCTGGGCTGTGGATCGAATCAGGATTTGATCATTTGATGGACTCGGATTCGTGGCCTCGATAACTTAAATATTAGGACTCGGATAGGAGGGGCTCGAGAGTTAAAATCTTAGGAATCGGATACGAGGACTGGGAACCTATTAAAGTTTGTCAGCTTTTTTCATTTCGTCATGGAGCACAAATGACAGTCCAGATACTCATACATCTGAGGTTTAAATAATATTTTGCAGATTCTTAATATCGACCTCGGACTCGGTTTATTCGAAATAAGCGAGAATGGTCATCGCGACACTTTTTCAATATATTTGATCTGAAATTGTTTGTGTTAAGATAAAAATAGTTAAGTTTTTTTCCATGGTAACTGGCCTGTTTGTCTTTCGTATGGGAACTACTAATATAATGATAATTTTTTTACGGGTCCGGAAAAATATACTATTTGGGTTTGATCTGGGTTCCCAACCTTTTTCTTTGGCGACCCCCCAATAGAAAAATCTCCAGTCTGGTGACCTCTTTTGTAGTGAATATAGACGTTCTGTGGACCCCTGTTAGGAACCCCTGGGTTAGATCCAGTCAAGAAATTTATCATTGAAAGTCGGTTTGGGCTCATTTTTATTAAAAACCCTAATAGTACTTCCATTTTTCAAAATTACACATTGTTTTTTAAAAAAATTTGAACGCTGAACGCTTAACGGATGCTGAACCCAAAAACATTGAACGGAACTCTGAACGGAACGCTATTTTTTATTAACGCTGAACGGAACGCTGAACCACAAAAAGCTGACGCTCACGAGCCTGATATATATATATATATAATATATATATTAGGCGTCAAAAATACTCAAAATGACTTTCGAATATTCGTTTGAAAAAAAATCACGAATTCGAACTATTCGAATATCTGGTTGCCCATTTACACATTGCCGTGTAGCCATATACGGCAATAATGCAGCAAAAACATAGTTAAAATCAGATCTTAAATCATCATATATACCTATATAATATTACAATTCAATAACGCACAACATATAATCATGAAAAAAACTTATTTCCGATCACTGTAGCCCAAGCCCCAACTTTGTTTCGCATGCATTTCACCGCGGGAGTGTTTTTTAACGTTCGAATATTAATTTTCACTTTCGAATTCGCTTTTTTTAGATACTATTCGAAATAGAATTCGAACTTCGAATATTCGTTGACAGCCCTATAATATATATATACCAGGCTTGTGAACGGAACGCAAAATTGAACGGCGTTTCATCGAACGCAACGTTCGAACGCTGAACGGAAACGCAACATTTTTTGAACGCTGAACGCAAAAAAAAAGAGTTTTGCGTTCAGCGTTCAATTTTTCCAAACATTTCTTGGGCTCACTTCATCACTTTTTTCGGAAATTCTTTTCTAAAAAAACATCATCACTACGCATTATTTTTTTGGAATTCTTTTCTAAAAAAGTCATCACTACGCATTACTTTTTTCGGAAATTCTTTCTAAAAAAAACGTCATCACTTTTCTGGAGATTCTTTTCTAAAAAAACGTCGTTCATTTTTTAAATATTTTGAACGCTAACGAACGCTGAACAAAAACATTGAACGGAAACGCTGAACGGAACGCTATTTTTGTGAACGCTGAACCAAAAAAAGCTGAACGCTCACAAGCTTGATATAAAATATATATATATATGTATATACACTATTGATGAGCTCTCCAGGGATTATCAAGGCCTTTCTTCATTCACAATATGCCTTAATGATGATGGAAATACTCTCATACACAATATGTATAGAAAAACACCATGCATTGGATATACTATACATGTATCTATCTATCTTCGCTCATATTCACTTATTGGCATGCGCCTAACATTTTTCTTGTTTCATGTATGTACAAGTCTCAATATTAACTCCTAGAAAGCTCTTTATTGGTAATCTAGTAATCGTTTCTATGTGTGTGTTTTAAGTGTAAATATATACACTATTATACCCTAACAAACATGTAATGAACTAACTTGAATGATTTTAGTGGACGCCATTTTGTGATTTACATATATATATATAAATAAATAAATATAATATATATAATATTCCTGTTTATTATTAATGTAGGTATTTATTTAGGCAAATTAGGAGAACCTTACTCTTTTACAGTGACAGAGTACACATATTTTAAAAGAAAAGAATATTGAAAAGTCATTGGATATTCAGTCTTTACATTTGTGCAAAAATAATTGAATATTGAGTGATGCAAAATGTATCTCCTTTTTGGTTTATAACCTTTTATTATTATATTTAAATATGGACTTGGCTGCGAATGGTACTTAAAAAAATGGATTTAATTTGATGTATTTATTAAAGAAATATTGCTTGGCAGTTTCCATACTATATATTGGTATTTAAGTGTTATCATAGCATCTATAAAAGTGAGGCTTTAACATTCCTTTTGAAGAATAAGCAAATTATCGTCGTTGTGGGGGTTCCCGGGGTTTTTATGACACGGATTTGTATTTTGTATTGTTGAAAAAAAGTAAACCAAAAGAAAAGAAGAGAAACCATAGCATATAAAGATATAGAGAGCTGATTCCTTTCAATAGCAGAGAAACAGCGTTCAGCTGTATTCTGTGTGTCCAATATAAACAAAGTAATTTGATCTACGTCATCGTAAGCTGATCATAGAGATAGATTGTATCTCTATGATCAGCTTACGATGACGTAATATCAATTACTTAGTTTATATTGAACACAAAAACATAGATGAAGGGAATAAGCTCTCTATATCTTTTTATCTCTATGAGAGAAACGAGAATGAGGCATGACGTCAGGCGTTGTTGGTGTGGCGTTAAAGGCTCGCGGACCGATTTATCATAAGCTTACAGTCATCAATTCATTTTCTATGATACTTCCATATACTTAGTAGCACATACAAATTTTATTGTTAAAAGAACAATGATTGATGTCTTTTGTAAACAGTGATTTTTTATAGCATTTCATTTTTAATAAGTAACACAAATATGCTCAACCAACAACGAATGGGAATAGTTGAGAAAGTTCTACCCAAATTGCTAAAAAATGATTTGTTGTCATCTGTTATATGTATTTTTTTTGGTTGAAAACATAAAACAAAGAAACCACAACTCTTATAAAATTTTGACTTTTGAAAAGAACCCAACAAGCTTAAGTTTCAAGTATTATTTTTTTAAAGTAGGGAAACCATTTTCAATACCGATTTATTATTAATTGTTTTTTGAGTCCTTCAGATACCGAATCAAGGTAAAGTGTATTTGTACCGTGTTCCGAAGCATGCATCTGTATTCGAGTATGAAAAGTATTGAAAAGGTTTCTAGATGTGATTCACCATTTCATGAAATAGATATGGATATTTTTAAAAAACCCGGTCGAATAGATTGTTATCTCAATGTATTGGTTGTAGGTTGGGTCAAAAAGTAAAATGCTGAGTTGTCTTCTCTTAGCTTTAAAATACTAAATTTGTGTATTTTGTCCACCCCCCATAAATTAGGCATTCAAAAATAATTTACAAAGATTTTAATTAATTAATTGTATACTTACTTCCAAGCATAATATACTATATGAACTTTGAATTGGGTATGCATACTTTAGAGACATAAATAAATTTATGCATCCAAAATTTACTTGTATATTTGTATCTATGACATCTTCTTAAGCCACAGATGCTTTAAGCCCAAAATACCTGAAACTTATTGGTCAAGTAGATAGCATAATTAATCAGAGTATTTCACAGTTTTCGATTTAAAAAATGCTATTACTAGAAATATGGTTAGTTAAGCCAGAAAAATAATAAAAGCCCTATAAAATAATTTGGAGACGATTTGAGCTATTAAAGCTTTTTGTTCATATATCTTATTTGATTGTATTCTCAATGAATCAACCCAAAAAACTATGAAAGTCGATAAAATAGGAAAGCATATTTTTGTTAGCTTTTGTTAAAAATCCAACCGCGTTTGGACATAATACAATAAAAATAATATAGTTCATAATTTAGATATGAAAAAAATGATCATTGACTTCTTCCTTTTTTTCTATTACCGTTGATGGTACGGACGCAATCGGTACTATTCTCCTGAGGTATCTTTAATTCAAGTGCTGTGTCTATAGGCGAAGTATATATATTTTTAAAAATTGCTTATATATATCCTGTCGGACGCAATACTATCGAACCATATAAGCAAAAAAAAATCCCGGATTTAGGAGCGCCAACGTGGAAATGAGCTGGCGAATTAATTAAATATGTGCCAGCAAGATCGAAGTTCTACATACCAACTATCAAAAGGATATTAAGAAGACATCATGCATTTTTAAACCAATCTAATAAATGATTGGTCCTTTTAAATAAGGTTATTCTTCAGGGCAGTAAATATGAACTAAAATGTTCATTTATGTATTTTCGCGACTGCCCTGAATAGTTTTACTCTGTTTCTGTATATAATTATAGTGTATTTTATTTTTACACTGTTTAAAATTTTCACAGTTAACTGAATAAAATGTGCTTAACCGAATATATATATAAATAAATATATATATATATATATATTTAATCGCTCTTATTTAAAGAGGGGTTTTTAGTATCTTTTGGTCATCAGGGCATTTGAGTTTCCTTTTTTCGTCAATCATTGAAGTAATTGAGTCTGTTATATAAATAATTTTGTATGTTGACCATTTTGACAATTTTTGTACAACTATAATGTCCAAAGTATCTTGATGCTTGCCGTCCTACCTGTATAGCTGCCTCCTAGGTGTGAGAGGAGAACCTTGACTAAGCTGCGAATAATTTAATCCGTTGATCTTGTAGGAGTCGACTCGCTTCCGGGGAGGATCCGTGGATCCACAGCGGCTCCGAAGAATGACCTCTGTGTCATCTTCGTAGGAAGGCTTCCGTTTCTTCCGATCCAAAAGGAGGAAGTATATCACTTTTTCTGTTAAAAAAGTAAAACGAAATATAAATAATATATTCAAAATTTGTTAAATGCAATTCATGATAAATATTTTTTGGGTAATGAAATGTCCTTGAGGTAATTAGAGATTAGTATTAAAATACATATCTGAAATAAAATAAATATTCCATTTGAAAATCTTAAGGAATATGATCCATATTCTATAGATATTATATTGCAACCAGAGCCTTATAAGTAGAGTTACGTCGTAAGAAGTGTCTGTGTAGCAGCTGACTAAAAAAGTCGGGCTCAAAACATTTATAATTTATCGAGGGAGTTGTAAATAAACAGTCTTTGAGATAATTTTTTCGAACTATAAAAGTAATACAAACTTTAAAGATCTATTAAAAACACAACTATGCCTGCTTGTAGTGCTGTGGATTGTACAAATCGCTCAGAAGCCCGAGGAATGTCTCTTTTTATCCCCATGGAACAATCCTCCAATATGAAAGGTTTTATAGACACATGTTTTGTCATAGATTCCGATTTATTATCCCAACAACAACTTAGGAACAATAATAATTATTTTCATTTCATGTATTGTCTTGAGCCGAAATACTTTTTTCACTAGATGACGCTCCAATCTATTGTCGTAACTCTCCTTATAGGGCTCTGATTGCAACGTAATTAAATGATTGTACTTATTCTTTGTCTATTGGTCTTCATGCACGGCCGTATCATTGGACGTATGCAGTTGACAAATTGACCTTGCATTATGACCCAATAAATCCACCCATTTGCTTAAAAATGGCCTAAAAAAACAGATATCAAAGTATTCCAAATCACATTCTTTGTAAGTTAACCAGATGATCCCTCTTCTCCTTCTTACCAGTATTATGTGTAGGCTTGAGCAGCTCATCGATGAGCTTTTGTTTATCCTTGAAGCATCCTAGGGAGTTTATGGCTCGCTGAACGTCTTCGTCGATGGAGTCCTTATCAGGGATGATGTGAGTCTGAACGACGTCCATCATGGGGGCCTCCAGATCCAGCTCACCCTTGCCCCCGGCAATGGCCCAGGGGTGCTTGTTCACCTCCTTCAGCTGAAAAAATATGAATAAAGCCAATAATTTAAACATATTCATAAACATATTCATAAACAATAATGCATCATAACAATAATAAATACAACAGCTTATTCTCTACTCAGCCAAAGAGTAAACATAATGGATCTCTCATCCTTCCTTATCTTCTTTACTATCTAAGTCATTCATAAATTGGAAATCTGGAGCTTAGCCTTGGTGCTTCGGATTCCCTGACTGTTTTGGCCGTAAAAAGAGAGAGGGTAAAGATGTTGAAGGAACTTTTTCTTCTCTTTCTCCCTCTTTCTTCCTTCTATCCCTCTTTACCCCTCTCTCTTTTTACGGCCAAAAAACAGTCAGTGAATCTGTAAGCGCCAAGGCTAAGCTCCAGATTTCCATTTCTAAGCATTAATAATTCTATCTTTTTCAACAAACTTTTTTTCTTTCTTTTTCAAAAATCCTATGGCAGAACAATATTATTAATAATAAATAAAATGTATGAAGGCATTTATTGTGTTTCAACTCTTTCCTTCATGCTAGACAATACAATATTGAGCCTCTAAAACCGACAATGATCCTTTCTTCTACCGAGTTCTTAAGGCTTTTCATATTGCATTTAATGTCCTTATTTCGGAGCATGAGGGAAATACGTCGTTAAGAACCTTTTTCTTGTCGGTTAAATACTTTTTTTAGCAATATATATGTTAGTACCATCGAGCTAAATAATAGTTGGATGTGCAATAGATTAAATAAGAGGAGTAAAATCAATGTCTGAGTCAGCAGCTGATGAAAGAAAGAAAATAAAGGGAAGAAAACATATTGTGATCCCTTGATCAGTCAAAGTCTAAATATCAAGCCCTATGGAGTAGATAAAATATCAAATTAAACCAGTTACGTAATACTAATAAATAAAAATAAAAGTTTTTTATCAAGAAGGTCTGATGACGTCACTGGTATTTATTGGTGGATTTCTCTTTTCTATTCCCTTGGCATCTATCCCAATGTAGATCATATTTTATTGATTACCATCACGCTTTCTCAACTGGACGTCTTCAGTTGATGGAATTTTTATTTGAGCCTCCAGCTATTATATTGGTCAGTGGATTTAGTGGAGGATGTGGTTTTGAGGAGGGAAGGAAAAATTATATGGGATGTTCCCAAATCCTCCAGGTTTGCCTCCATGTTGTTGTATAAACGCCATATTGAGAATATCAACCATCCATCTACAAACAATAAATCTATTGCTCATAATATTTTTTATTAACAGTTCATGATATAATATGTATACAAAACCGATGGTAGTAAGTAAAAAAAAATATAGCATTATTGTTAATTTATTATTATTATTATTTGACAAAATTCATTTTTATTATTTAAAATTTTGATTTATTGTGTTACAACGTTAGACTTCTAGATCTATTGTTTAATTTTCACACTTTATACTACCTGGATCTTAATTTTTGATAATTTGTTATATCTATATAACAATTCACCAATCTCTGTCCGTCCGTCTGTATGTCCGCACGCTATCTCCTCCCACATTTATGGTCAGATTGAACTTTGAAGGTACCTATGGAATCTTGGGTCAAGGCGGACCTAATAAAACTATTTGCAAAGTGATGGGACCAGAAATGAACCAGAAAAATACCCTTTTCTGATTTTACTACCTACTTTTCAAGGTAAAGAGAGGAAAAAAGAAAAAAAGCATCTCATGTGACTTAAACATATTCTTGTACAAAGTCAAACTTTTTATGAGGAATGTTTGTACAAAACAGATAATTATTGTAACTCATTGACATTAGAAAACCTATTTTATCTCCACAAAAACCATGATACAAATTTTAAGAAACTTATGTAATATGAACATATGGGCGCCGTAGGCGCCCAAATATGCGAGTATATATTATTATATTATCAAAAGCCTGCCACTTTATACTCTTTGATAAATTAAACTATGCCTCCATAGATCTTTTTATGACAGTCAAAAAAATGATTTTTTCTAATTCTTGTGTGATTAAAGAGAATGTTTTAACTTAATAATTCTATAATTTTTTACTTTAATACTTACATGACATTTTTAATATATATATATTAATATATATATATATATATATAATATATATATAGATATATATATTATATATATATATATATTATATATATAGATATTTAAACAGCACTCCAAATGAAATATTTACTAATTTAATTCTGTTCCAAAAAGTATAATACAACTTAATAACATGCTGTATTCTGTACGATAAGGGTGAAAGCCATGAAATCCCAATCTGAATTCTTTTATTACCCAGCCATTCCATTCTCCTCGCCTATCCATATGACTCTTGAGGAAGAGATAAAAAAAAGACAGTGGAATGCACTTGTTTTATGTGGAGAGGTTTTCTACCCAAGCCTCTCTCAAGTAATAACCTTGATCTATAAATAGAGTTATTGAAGGCAACTCAAAACTTCTCCCTCCCTCTTCTTTGTGATAAAAGTAGTAGAAGGAACTGCAACATGACTTACATATTCCTGTGCAGTGTTCATTTAATATACAAAACAGGAAAGCTGTGAAATCAAATTAGATTTATGTATAAACACGGTATTTTCCTGCGCTATTTCCACAGTCATTAAAAAAAAACAAATAAAAATATGAAATTCCACTTTCGTATGCTCTCGAGGTATAAAGGATTCTTTGAACCACCCTAAAGATCAAATGCTTCAATCTCATTGGCCTCCCCATCACATAATCAAATTGAAATAAGCCAATCAGAATGCAATACCTACTTTGCCTCGAATAATATCCCCTCCATTGCTTTAATAGTAACTCTTGAAAGGAATCAATAGAAATGAAAGGAAGTCTCTTGGCCTCCACGCACCAATCACAACTTTGCTTCCAAGGATCCGCTTATGACTTGCTCATAAGGAATAATGATGTTCCAAAGCATTTTAAAAAATACTCATAAAAATAACATTATAAAATATATAAATAAACATTGTAGTTTAAAATTAAACACACATTGTGGCGAGTGTTTGAAAAGCGATTTCTTATTATGATAGCATGACTTAGAGGTAAAAACATTCGACTTTCCATTGGGTGCCCTCCATCGGCAATCTTATATCTTTCCCTTCTTACAGTGGCAGCTTTGCCATTTGAACTTTATTTTAATTATTACGCAACCTCGTCCTCAGGTGCGTTTTGTTAAAGAGTGACCCTCATCTCCTTCGACTTGTATAAATCGTGACAAAGATTGTTTTTATATAAAACAGGACTAAGATTGATTTTATAGATGTTCTCGCAAACTTACCAATAAGCACAACAGCCATTAAAACAAATAAATATCATCAAGATGTTTATTTAAAGTTGTAGGGCTTGCAACGATCTTAGATCTACTTTTAGACTAATTTTAACTTTGTTGCCAACAATTATAAAGCTATTACACCAAGAAGAGGTGAGTAATTTTAGTCTTTGTGTAGAATTAATTATTTACAAACTATTTGAAAAAAATATAATATCGAACAGTCTTACAATTTTATACACCTTTATGAATCTTTTATCATATTTGAAGTAATAAATATATAACATTTTTAAACGAAAATTTAATTTTTGCCTCATGGGACATTGGTTTTGTTCACATAATGCCATCAATATAAAATTTCGTTCCTATATATCATGAACAGCTAATAAATTACCCACAAATCTTATTTACAAATTCAAGAGCTTTAACCAATGGTATTACATACAAATTGAAAACCTCAGAGCTAATATGATTGGAACATCAATTGTATTTCCTCCCTGTCAATTTAAATCTTACATCACTGCATCTTTGGACGTGATCTGAAGAAACCATTAGGCTTATTCCTCCATGCACTTCCATAAATGAGGCATTCAAATCCACCATTAAAGACACCACGTTTGAATAGAACATAAGATTGTTTTTCAAATTATATATATTATATATTGGGATTTTTATCTTTGAGAGTCATTTTAAGTTACAATGTTCAATTATATTTTTATTAAAACACTATTGTTGTAGATTTATTTATTTATTTGTTATCATTGTATTTATATGGTAATTTTGCAATCATTTTTTAGAATAATAGAAAACATGCTTTATTATATAATTTATTTATATAATTAAATAATAATATAATAGTATGTTAAAAAGTATCAAACTTAGGCCTAATGATATTATTGTAATAACTTGTCTTAGTTATCATCGGTCAGTAAATAACAAATCTCTTATTTGTGAGTGACGTTTCTGATACGAGCAGAGTGATGAGACGTCATTGTACTGTTTGCTGAGTTTTCTTTTATAGTTACAAAAATGAATCTCTCTAAACTGCTTTAACCACCAACACTTCTATGCCGATTAGATTCTAGTCATTATTAGGAATTGCCACATTGGTTACTGTTATCTGTTGTACTGTCCCAGGTGGAGAGCAAGTCTACTGGTCAAATGCAGATGTGCGTCAAAGGGAAAAGTATGTATATATAAATTAGTCATTCCGACTTGGATCTCAATTCGTTCTTCCGCGTTCTTGCGCGGTCCATCCCTTAAAATAAACAAAAACTTCAAGATGTTTCTCTTCAGTGTGTGTTTTGAACACCGACCTATTATAACCTAATGCATAGGATTCCCCAAAAGGGAAGAAAACATACTCACTTAGAAACGGATGAAAATCATCTTATGATGAAATAAATATTCTTAAAGATCCTGGATTCGATAGACAGATTTTAGCGCTATAATGCTTATTCATAATCCCACGGATGTAATTCTATCGGAGGTGAATTAGGCAAAAAAGTGATGAAAAAAACAAAGAAAAATAAGGAATTATCATTATCCTTTCATGACTAATGTTCAAACACTTTATCTAAAGGAAAACAAAAGGATATAAATGAAATAAATTCTCAATGACGTTCTTTTAAGAGACAAAACTATAATGAAACAAGTCATGAAGTGACATTTACTGCCGGATTTCTTTCTTAATAGTAATTAGATCCTCATCAGTTTGGAGTCCATAGTTATACTGTCTTTATTATTCATCATTGATATACAAAGTAAATAAATGGGTACGCAATATCGCAGAATATATATGCATTTATATAATATTGCTACATTAATCTATTCCCAAGACGAATAAATTGTTTCACCAAGTAGGGCAGACATCTTAGGCCGCTTATACGTTTTAAAAACTCTTCAAGCCGAGCAAATTTTTCTTCACTAATTGTAGTATCTATCTATCTATCTATCTATCTATCTATCTATCTATCTATCTATCTATATATCTATCTATCTATCTATCTATCTATATATCCTATCTATGCTATCTATCTATCTATCTATCTATCTATCTATCTATATATCTATCTATCTATCTATCTATCTATCTATCTATCTATCTATCTATATATCTATCTACTATCTATATATCTATCTATCTATCTATCTATCTATCTATCTATCTATCTATCTATCATCTATCTATCTATTCTATCTATCTATCTATCTATCTATCTATCTATCTATCTATCTATCTATCTATCTACTATCTATCTATCTAATCTATCTATCTTTGTTGTTGTTGTTCTTAGGTACAAGCACATAAGGATAAGACCATACTTCAACAAAACATCGTTCTGACTTCATTCTGAAGTAACATACGTATACATATATAGTATTAAAAAACATGTATGAAGGATTTCTTTACATAAACACTGATGTATGCTTCATGGATTATTAGAGTAAATAATCTTTATAGAGAGGTTGTCATGGCTATTCTAGGATACATGAAAACTAAAGGAAGCCTTACATCATACTATATGTAAGGCATCATTAGCTAATCCAAACAACATGCCAGGAATCTCCCTCATTTGTTTTCTTTTTCTTGAGAGTATTCAGAATGAATACTGTGACGTCATATACATATGAAGGGAATAATACTTAGATAAGGACAACGATATTCACAGGCGATGCTTGAGTAGATTTCTTGTTTGAATTACGTTGTGAAGGTGATGAAAGTATGTGGAGCTTTGTGTGGATGTATGTGGATGATATTTGGCGGAAACCAAAATACCTTTTTGAAAAAACGGAGGCTTTATTTGTGTATAGGCGAAAAAGGAAATTTTTTATTTTTAAAGGATGTTTGATAGCAAACGGAATTGTTACAGTTTTATAATCTTGATACTATTCTAATATGTTAATGACGCTTCTGATACTGCCAGATTTATTTTGGTGTTTCAAGACTTTAACATAGATGTATAAAAAAATATAACTTTTTTCTCTTCATATTGTTTATGGGAAAAAATGTCTTTTTTTCGCGTCGTATGCTCCATAGTTTCGTTTACTTTATCCTTGTCAGACCGATGAACGGCTTCGTCTCTGAAATATCAGCCTCTTCTCAACGATTTGTGGACTCATGCTGCAGAGGAGGTCAAATATTGCCCATCAAGTTCACTATTTCATTTAAAAACTACGTCGGATTATGAAAAGTTCTGAATGATGTATTTTTCTAAACAAACTTAGAAGCGTTTTTATCCTTCTACCTGCTTGATTGTTTTTAGTGTCTGTGGAAATTGTTGTCGTTTCTTTTCAAAGTAATACTTTAGATTATAATTCTATGTTGTTTTGGTTTTTATTACTAGTGAGTATTTCCAACTATACTAGAGGCATATATACACTCAGAGAGTGCAAACCTCCGCCGTCACGGGGTCCTTATGAGCCTTCCGAGGCGAATTTTTCACGACTGGGGAGGCGTAGAGGGACGGGGGAGGGTCCCCTCGACGGAAATTCCGAGAGGAAGACGCTCCCGGCACCCGATTTCACAGCACAGCGACATCTATTGGCAGAGTAGGCTAACTTGAAATATTTATTAGTATTTAGCTCATTTGCATCTTAATTCTGCACTCAGAGATGCCAAAAATTTAATCACTTGTTCTTTGGCATTTTCAACAACTCCACAAAATTTCATCCGAATCCGTTCAGTACTTTTTGAGTTATCCTGCTGACAAAACCAACAAACCAACACCAGTGAAAACAATACCTCCTTCGGCGGAGGTAAAAAATAAATAACTGGAATCTTACCGTCAGCCGTTTTTCTGGATCCACTTCAACCATTCCTCGTAGTAGATTTTGACAGTCCGGAGGTACAAAGTGAGGTACGTGGAAGGAGCCTCGCTTCACCTTTTCCAGAAGCTGCCTAAGGTTATCGTCATCGAATGGAAGAGCACCCACGAGGAGGGCATAGAGGATCACACCACAGGACCAAACATCTGCCCGCCGTCCATCGTATTTTTCTCCCTAGAGAAAAAAAAGAGCAAAGAAGGAATTAGTTAATGGGATCACTGTGATGAAAAACACATAGACACATAAAGAGATAGTGAGAGAGAGAGAGACTGTTATAAAACTGTGGTGAGAGATTTTCTTTGTATTAGGAAAACTAACTTGAGCAAAAATTATACCTTATAAACACAGAATTGTTATCAAAATGCAGTCAAAACCTATTTGAGCAATCACCTGTTTGAAGCGGTCACTTGACCTTAGCAAATCTCAAAAAAGCCCGCAGAAGAAAAAATAACATATTAAAACTTCTGTCTCTAACGACCACCTGTCTCTAACGATCACCTTTGAATGATCCCTTGTGTGTCCGCTATGGACAGGTTTATATGTATATTCCTGTTATGAAAAAATGTGTGTTGTACTTTGTTTAATCCTAACTGTGAAGGCAAAAAATTGAAATTTTGGGTTTAAATCTTATAATTTTATGTACTGTTCTAAAATTGAAGGCTAAAATGTATGACCTTTATTGAAAACGTTAAAGTAGTTAGCGAGAAAAATATCATTTAAGGCTACCAACGTGATCGGCTAGTTTTTTTTCCTATATGTTCGATAGAATTGCATCCGATAGGATATAAATAGAATTATAGCATTAAATTAAAATGTTATAATTCTTCGGCTTCTTCCAAAAAATGCCTACATGGACAGCTATAGGAGAGGTTTGGTGAAAAATATAGACACTCATATTCACTTCATTCTTTATTTATTTCTTCCAATAACCTCGGAATTGAGGGGTGATTGAGAGGATCCTAACACGAAGGGATGCCAGACACGTTAGAGTGTAGGAGATATTTAATCATTGATACCTCCAGCTGTCTTCGTACCAACTCCTGTTTGCAAGCTCAGTCAATCTGATCCTTAAGGAAGAGGTATTCTCAAGACTTCTTCTACACAGTCTTAGGAGAAAATCATAACCAACAATTAATCAATGTTATTGCGCAACGCCTCTCAATCTGAGGCTCTTGAAAGGGATAGATAAAGAATAAGTGAACATTCATTTATTCACCAAACCTCTCCTATTGTGTCAATATATCTTTTGGAATAACCCAATTCTTCACCATTTCATTTCGTTATTTTTAAACATTTGTACTGCAAATATATTTAGATTGTTTAGATTTGTACTGCCAGTTACTTCTATTGATGTTTTAATTTCTAGTTTATTGTTTAGAATTTGTACATTTCGTTATCATTATAAGTACACTGTATCGTATCATATACATAGACCTTTTATCACGGTATCTATTGTGCATGTCGGATATACATATTTAATATAACCAAATGAGAATAAAATTAGAAACTAAGTAGATTAAAAGTATGTTAAAATAAAACGGAGTTCTTACTGAATGTTCACGTGAACCTAATTTTCCTTGCCACCTCAAACTTATCCTTAGAAATCTTGATTAATATGTAACAAAGCGTTAAGGAGATACAAAGGACCAAAACCATAAAAAAACGATTTTTATTAGTATACTATATATTTTCCACTCAGTCAAAAATATTTTTTAGCACTCCAAAGTCCTTCTCCTCATATAAATATGACCAAATCGAAGGCGCTATTATCAAGAAATCGTTAAAAACGGTTTTTTTGCACAAATTAAACACATGGAAAATGAATTTTCCCGAAAGTACCAGGGGGACCAACACTACCTACTCACCTTAAAGCCATCAACAGAGGATTTGTCCAAAATTAACCATGGCAATTTAAAAAAAAATCACAAAAACGTATTGTTTGCGACAATGAATTATCCTGGAATAAACACAGGCCCAGGCTGTTGAGGGGGCCCTACAGTTGTTATGGGGGGCACAGTTGGTACATTCATAAAAAAATCGGGCCTACATCACTCGATGGGCGGGCCTGGCCCCCCTAAGCCCGCCCATCCCGCCGGGCCTGAATAAACACCACCATAACAAACACTACTAAATTAAGTAGTGTTAATCAGCTGCCGTTGTCGCCCTTCCATTTTATCAGATGCTTTAACATAATCAAATATACATTTATATTACGTCATACGAAAACAAAGTATGTTCTTACTTCCTAAATATTAAGTTGTTCGCATTTGTGTGTTCTTAGTTTTTTGGCTCCAGCCGCCATTCCGATTCCATTCAGTATCAAGAAGTGCTTTTAAATTTATATCGACTGTATTATAACATTATAAAAAGTTTATTTCCCTCGCATCACTTTTCCCACCACGAATATAAACAGAGGAAGAGAGGATGCAAGAATCATCTCCCCCAGCCCCTGAGCACACATTAACAACCTCCCCACCCTCAAGGAGGGAGATACGAAGAGGCTCCTCTCCATAGAAAAAAAAATAATAAATCATAATATACTAGGACGCATTCCAAACATAATCAAGGAAATTGAGAAAGGAGCTCCCACCTCCAAGGTGGTTTCTTTGAAGCTCCCCACCTAAATACAAAGAAGGGGATCCGGGGATAGGTGAGATAATATTAGAGACATAAAGACATAGAGAGCTTATTGGATTTCTTCAGAGAAAACACGTCATTTTGTCCAGAATACAGCTGAACGACGATGTTTCTCTGCTAATTGGAGGGAATAAGCTCTCTATATCTTATATCTCTATGGATAAAACAGGAGTGTAGGCCTTGCAAACGCACTAACAAACATCACATATTCAATCAATATTTTCATTTGTTATGGCCTATCGTCGTCAGAGGGATTATTCACTTATCGTCAGAGGCAAGGTGGAGATTTTTCAATGTCTAATTGATCACAAAGGTTGATAAGTAGCATTTGAATTGCTCGAAAAACCTAGTATTCAAATGAATCCAATCCAATATATATATAGAATGCCTATATGAAATACTGAAGTTTCGAGAGTTTATATGCTTTTAAGGAATACCAGAGGATCAAAACAAAGAAACCCCTCTAAAAGCTTTTTTATAAGTTGAAGATGATAACATACGGATTTTATTTTGTCTTATTATTAATACGAGACCCACATATGTACTAGTTGTATACTTTTAAGTGTTAAAAATTCAAGATATATAATGTTTAGATCCTCTTGATATGAATAATATCCCTTTGAACTCCTCCTACCTCACTATGTATTTGCTAAGCCTTCTATTTATATAGCGTTGACCTTGTAGCAAGAGTTCTCCCTCTTGCTAAGACCTATACAGATCTCCAAGGAGACCTCGATTATAGTGAAATAATAATGTATTAGTCAACTTTCGCAATAATATTGTAAATAAACAAATTGAAGGCTCTGCTTTAATTGTTTAAGGGTTCCACCCAAAATATTTGGCATCCATTTTAAAAATTCCTTTGATGTTCATGGAACTTTACCACTGTTTATGTTGTAAAAAGTGATTGGCTTTTATTATTAGTGGCGTCATAAAAGCTCCTTCTGTACTCTTCCCTCACCATCATATGTAATCTGTTATCCCTAAACACAATTGAAATAATATATAAAAGGACTGATAACGTAATATTAAATAACTTATAATTCATTTGGAAAATGTTTTTTACTTCATTACAGGAGCTTTGATTTCGGATTTATATACTTTATATAAGGCCCTTCAGTATGAATAACTCAAAATAACAAGCAGATATTTTTATTAGTTTTAAAACATGGAGGAAATGAATGAAAATATACTTTCACAGAAAATAATACTTTTTAAATCCTTTTCCTCGTTTATCATCCAAATAAATCATAAAAATAAATTGTTAAAAATTACTTTTTGGAATATTCATTATTCAAAGACATACTTTCATTCTGATTATTATTATTATTCTAATAAGAATACGTGCATTTCAATTGGAAGGGCCTTCATTCTAACGTGAGTAATGGTCTTTCATTCTTTTATAGTTACAAAGCCATACCTTTAATATGCATTGACTATTATTAATCTGTTAAAGAACTGAAATTAAAGCATCATTTTACAACAAACAAAAAACAACAACAACATGGCCCATATTTTCCAACATTCTTTATTTAAACTCCACCCGTCATAAAAATATTTTATGTGTTTCCTATTTTGACATCAATTCCTATTTTTGACACTATACTCCGAGCCCTTGAATATCGTTCAAAGCTGGTGCAATTTTTTTTTTTTATTCACAGCTCCAAAAAAAATAAACAATGTATAAAAGAAAAACGATGCTAATGCGTAAATTTTACATAAATAAGCATTCTAGCTTAGATTTTTAGCAACGTAATGGAACAAACAAACAAGCAGATAAAAGTCATGAGATACACTCAACAATCAAATCTAAAACATACAGATAATTAACAAATCATAAAAAACAGTAATTTACACGAAAATTAATCAATAACAGTTCTTGTAAAATTTCAGTATTCTCTTGATTGTCTTCCTATGGCAGAGTGAGGATGAAGGATAAAATTTCACCTCCCTCGCCGCTAACGTCCATGTGGAATCCAAAAGTGAGGGAATCTTTAAGTCCAGAGCAGTATACCTTGCTGCAGCAGAGATCATGATGGATCTCAAATCAGAGGCTTTGATGGGAACATTATTGGTGATGCACCTCGCGATGAGACCTTTAGCGTTTAGAAGGGAGTTATTAATTGCTTTCGACCTAGCTGACTTATCACCTTTGCCGAGACCAAACAGTACCGTAGCTTTGCAATATCTGACCGCACATTTTTTTTCTAGGCCCCTGATATTGAGGGCTACAAATTTCTTTACTATGTTGACCGCCTGACAGTCAACAAAAGCATGCAAAGTTGTATTGAACAAAAGCCCACAATCTTTGCAAGGTCGATCAAATCTCGTGAGGCCTGAAGAAATTTGAAATTGCGCTGTAAATTGTTTGCAGTCTTTGATCCCACGCAGTGAACCCAAAATGCGATGAGTCCAGCTATCAGGGAGAACCAGAAGCTTAATAAAGGCTTGACAAATCTCCTCGCTCTTTACGGCAGCTATACAGAACGGAGCCGCCATTTTCATATGCCAAGGCATTAGTAAGCGATGTCTGGCTGCAGACCTAGCCAGAGCAAAATAAAATCTTCCATCCCTGAAAAGGTTCTGACTATCGATGTCATGAATGGTATAGGTATCAGTCCTGATTGCACTTTCTTGCAAAATTTTGTAATTACTACAAACACTCACTTTATTCGTAACTAGTATTCTTCCTAAACATAAATTGATACTAAGATTTTTTTTATAATGACATCATTGGATATTTCTATAGTTTTCCTCCAATGTCACTTATATCTTATGTCACCGACCTCTATGATAATGAATATATATATATATATATATATATATCAGAGCTGCGACTATCGAATGTAAATTGATATTCGACACTACCAACGGTAGATTTCAAATATCGAACCGATTATACGATATTCGGTAGAAACTACCGAATACCGTACCAATTGACAATCGGTACGGTATATTTGAAAGTATGACTTTTGTAGCATTCAGATAAAGACATAAAGATATAGAGAATTTATTCCCTTCAATAGCAGAGAAACATCGTTCAACTGTTGCTTTGCCCAAGCGCTCCCTTGTGTGAAGAACTTGAACCTTGAAAATAAATAAACAACTATAATCTATAGTATTATAGAGCAGATACATAAATAGCCATTCAATATAAGCTTCTGCTATGTATTGAATACTAGAGTACCTGAAAGCACATTTAATATCGGACATTAATAGACAGTTAATGAAAAAAAAATGCTATAGCCTTCCATTCTTACAAAATCCAAGTACATATATAATTTATATAAGATTAGTATGTATTAAATTTCAAATAATTTTAATAAATTATAACAAATGATATATTTAATTGTCCTTTGTTATAAACTGTCCGATATTAAATGCATATGAAGAAGTCACAGAGCAGATACATATATAAATTTCTCTCTCTTTCTTATCTACCGTACGAATATCGATCGAAACTGTAGATATGTAATAAAATCTACCGAATACCGATCGGTAAAAGGTATATCCGAATACCGAACAGGCGTTAGATTTTTCTACGAATCCCAGCTCTGATATATATATATATATATATATAATATATAAATCGATTTAAATTCATTCCCATGACAATAAATGTATACTTATACATATAGAACCATATGTTTTATATGTCTGTATGTTTAAAAGAGAGAGGGTCGTCGAGAGTATGAGAGAAATCATCCTAAGAGGATCAATAAATACCATAAACGACTTCATGAACGAGCGCAAGAGTTACCCCCTCCCTAAAAACAACCAAAAGACTCACAACTCTTCATTATAGGAAGTGAATGTTTTTTTCCCTTCTTCTTCATTTCCCGCTCTTATTAGGATGAGGATAAAGGGTGTGGCTGCACCCCCTTTTATTTGCTGCCTCTAAAAAACTATGATATCAAAACCATGTTCTCAATAGGAGTGTGTATAGATGGTTAAGCATGCTGTTCATATAAAAAAAATATTTTTCTTTTCTCATGGGGTTCTTTACTGCAGTAAAAGTTTATGTAAATGTAAAGACTCCATCAAAAAGGTTTTTTCTATCAAATTGTATCAATATTAAATATATATATTTCAATTTTTATGTCCAATATCATATATTGCTTTATCACAGCATTGATTCTTTCCTTGAGTATGACTTATTCAATTAATGTTTTACAGACATATTGAAGGAGTCACTTATAAGGGATTTGCCACATGGGAAGTAGCATTTTGTGTCCACAAAGATATTATTCTTGTTATGTCCCTGACGTCACGGTGGAAACACTCTGACGTCATGTATACTGTGCCTCTCTCTTTCCTTTTCCTTGTACATATTTCCTGCTGTGTCAATAAAGGAGTCATGACCCTCTCACACGTGTCGTACTTATTTATTAGTTCCTGCCGTGCAATCTCATTGGCGACAACTCAGGGATATTAATATACTTATTATATATTCTCTCTAAAAGGTATCCAACACAACAATTCTCATCTCTGAGTCGATGTTCAGACACAGCGAATTGATGTTTTTTTTTTTTTGCCTATATGGTTCGATAGAATTGCATCCAACTGAATATAATAAGCATTATAGCGTTATAATTGTCTATCGAACCTAGGATCTTATCAATGAGGTTGACCAAAAATGACCATCCCTCTCGGATTCGAACCTGCGCCCCCAACATGAGAGTTGAACACGCCTTAGCACGCACGCTATCGAGCTGATGCTTTATTGCTTATGTCAACTTATTATTCTTACTTTACTTTCCCTACAACCAATCACATCAAGAATAAAAAGTCCCCCCTTTGTATCCCCGTATTGAGGTTCGATTATATACTGCTTACTCATTGGGATGCAAATCAATCGAGTTTAAAAAAGGAGAAGGAACAGTTGAATGTATGATAAATGAATAAGAAAAAGATAACCTCCTGTAAACGTGATGTGTTGAATAGTAATACAAGCAGTTGGTAATATGAAAATAATCATACTTTAATGGCGGTCTTTGAGATGCAAACATTAATTCATACTTACGAATATCTAGGTATACTTAAAAAAAGCATTCCGTTCGTTCGTTTGTTTGTTCGTTCGTTTCCCTGTATCTCCCGAACGATTCATTAGATCTTGACGAAATTTCAGTGCATAGTTTTTGAGTGCTTAAGTGGGGATGGTAACTCCTGCTTATTCTATTCGTCAAAACATTTTTTGTCGATTTTTATAAATTGCCATGTCAGATTTCGACCAAATTTTCTGTGGATGATTTTGAGGTGGTAAGACCTGTTTTGCTTGTAGAGGACCTTTACCGGAAAATTCATTTCTCGTATGATTACTTAAAAAGTTATTTCTGTCCCTGTCTTTACCTCCCAATTTAAGTTTTGTGGAAAATAACAACTTTTTCAAAACGCAACATCGTTCTAATCAAATTTTAATAATGCCTAGAGATGGAGAGTGATGTCATCACTCTCAACTTGTCTCGATAAAGATATGAAGTTGCACTAGCTTTTAAGTTTTTCTTTTGCTGTTTTCCCCCATCAACGGAGATCAACAAATATTCTGATATTCAAGCGCTACCATACATATCTTTTTTTTAAATTGCTATGTTAGATTTCCACCAAATTTTATGTGGATTATTTTGAGGTGGTAACAACTAGTATTATATTTTAATATGAAAAATCACATGTGATGACATTATTTAGAATTATTCGTATGATTTTTTTCTATTCCAAAGACTATTTTCAAGTTGGAAAATCCCGGGTCACGCCGGATAACATCCGCTAGTTATTTATAAAACAATAAATGGTCTCTCTTCATGGACCTCTCTCCCCATTAAATATAATCCTTTTAAGGAGACTCCACAGACATATTTATATCAATTTATGAAGAAACTCCTCAATTCGGACCGACCATCGATCGGTCCATATGGAATGAGTCCATGAACTACGGTCTGGACCAATAGAATTCGAAGAAAAAGAAATTACGTGACGTCTATAAAAAAGAAAATGCTATAGTGCATTGCTCGGAAAAGGATATAAATATATTAAATATTTTCGTATTGGTCTTAGCTAAGGACCGATGGTGGACTGAGTCAACTGATATATTATTTAAAGAGTGGTTCATCTTTTTGCAAGCCGACCGCCCTTGGACATTCATAAAGATATGCATTTTTGTTTCATGATATCAGTTGATAAATATATCGTCACTCTATTATTAGACATGAAAAAAAAATCCCCGATATAAACTATAATGTTTATGTATGGTATTATTTTGATACATAATTCTACCGCCTTCATTACTTTATATACCCTGTTACAATTGAAATAAAGACCTTAATTTAAAAAAAAATTGAACTACCACTGAACCAATCATATTGATTTGTTAGCTTGATAAACATTTCTTTTTGCTATCCCTAATGATGAAGAGCTTCATGGCTCACCCCTTGTGGTACACCCTCATATTTATTTTATATATATTGATCCGTATATTGACATATTCGTGTCTTCTTTCTCACTAATTATAACAAATAAGGCTGAACAACACCACACAATGTCCTCGTATCAACTCCTCCCTCTGATGTTGTTATTGTCCTCCAAGTCGTCTGAATACAAACAATCACTTCTTCCCCCCCCCTCCCCCCTCATTCCTTCCATGAATAAACATTTGCCCTTCGTCCAGTTCATCCTGTCTCTCCTTACCCACTAATGAGACGATAACAACAACTTGAATGGGAACTAGTCATAGATATATAAATATATAGAGAGCTTCAATGGCAGAGAAACAGCGTTGTTCAGCTGTATACTATGCCCAATATAAACAAAGTAATTTGATCTACGTCATCGTAAGTTGATCATATATATAGAAAGATTTGCTTATATTGGGCAATATGACGTATGCCTCTAAAGAATCCAATAAGCTCTCTTTGTCTTTGTATCTCTATGGAACTAGTAGACCACCGATCTATTTACTAATACTACAACCTCAACAGCGAATATAAATTCACTCGACCTGAAGAGCTCTTAGGTGACGTATAGCCACCTAAAATGGCTGCCTCACTTGGACGTGTCACTGGGTATTACTTTTGTCATTTATACCTTTTCACTACTTCAGACGTGTTATTTGGTCTTTGACTGATCAAGGGATGAGTATATATATGTATTCTTTCTTTTCTCTTCTTTGTTTTTGATCAGTTCATTACTCGGACATTGATCTTCTCTTTTTATTCAGTCAATTATGCATCCAGTATTGTTATTATATGCCGGAGATACTCTTCTACAAATATAATAACTGAATCCTTAAGAGAGGAGAAAAAATCACTACACTTGAGAAGTTCTTAGATGATGTATAGCAATCTAAAATGGTTGCCTTTAGTATGAAACAATTTGGTAGTCTTGTGAATAGAAAAAGAAAATCTTCCGTTATAGTATTTGATCCCAGCTCCCCGATCAAATGCATGAAAATAGTCCTTTTCCTTCAGGTATTTGAACCAAGACTGGCTTGAGCACTTTCTGCGCGAAGAAAGAATTTGACCATTTTTTAATACATATTTTTCCAATAGCTGTGTCCACCCTTACCCTTCATATGCCCTCTTCAGACTGATTTTTTAGGACGAATGTGAAACAATGCCACGTTAAGGCACTCTATGACATGTTTCATATACAAATAATATTTTAAATGACGTCATATTTTGTTTATTTCTCTCTTTATCTATCCTTTCAGACTTTGATTTTATATCATGACTCCGCAAATGATAACAAGAGTTCCTCTCCTTTGTTTTCTTTGTGAATTGATTTAAAGTCATTTCGTCAAATTAAGATGGCTGCCATCGAGCATTTTCTTCCCTTCTTTTACTGAGTGTATTCTGCATACCGTTATTATATTGGTCAATGGTAGTAGATCTATGTATATATCTACTTTCCCCCTCAAAAAGATACACTTTCATACGAATATAAGTACGCAACGTCAAAGAAAATAAACACAAATTCATTATTACCACCTTGCTGATGAGAAGAAAAGAACAATGACGTCATCAATGGCAACCAGTGACGTCAGTACGAGTATTATAAAGCATATACACTCCAATTAGCAACTACATTCCATGTAAAGTCTTTCATTTCAAAGAAAAGAGTCCTCAATTAAGGAGACATTGAACAAATGCATTTTTAATATATCGTAAGGACAACGTTTAGGGCCTTTCCTTTCATCCCCTCCATTAAGGTCTTAGATGAAGCTTTGAATGAATGAAAAAAAACACACAAAGTGTGTGTGATTGTGCGATCATATATTGCATTGCTTTCACTTACTCTATCTCATTTTGACAAGTCAAAATCAATGCTTTCACATAGAGAAAGAAAAAAAATAAAGTAAAAGCAGAATAGGAAAAATAACTTATGCCTGAAGATAAACTGAGAATCATTATGGACGGGACTCTTGCAAAGTACTCTGCGTTGTCTGTCTATATTAGCAAGAAAAGAACCGAGGATGGCAGATGGCAAATAAATTGTGGCCCATCTAACTATTATAAAATCCCAACGCCGCTTGGGTTTATTCCATGGTTGTTCCATAAATAATGAGGTCGACCAATTAAAACTCAAAATTTTCAAGAAATCAACAAAAACTTCTCAATCAGTACACATAATCCCCTCCGACTGCAATGACGTCGTGGCAGTGTCCCCGGAGCTTCCTGAGTTGGTCATAGAGCTCGTCTTCACTGACCCTCCTCATCGCCCGCTGAACGGCGAGTATAGCCTCCTCGTGGCCCCCAAACTCGTCCTCCCGGAGCAGGTGCTTCAACTTCCGGAACATGAACCTGTCACACAGGTTCAGGTCGGGTGAGTAGGCTGACTGTTTCACCGGTTCCACGTCCCTCCGGGTCAGGAACTCCCTGGTATCGGTGGCAGTGTGGGGACGTGCATTGTCCCACATGAGGAGACAATCTTTCAGCCGGATCTTGTCCTTTTTCAGGCTGAGAAAGCCCTTCCCAGTCGTCCTCAGGTACTCTTTCATGGTGTTCCGGTCGGCTGTGGTCCCGGCAGATAGAGCAGTGATTGATACCCGCCTCGGCTTTCAGGTGAATCCCATCAGAATTATCGTCTTCCTCGCTGTCTGTTTCACACGGGGGGTCGAGAACCGGGCTCCCGTGGGCTCCGCCCAGACTTGCCTCCGCTCCGCCGAGTCCCAGTAGAACCAGGACTAGTCCTGGACTAACACATGAGACTCCAAAAGTCCTCCCCGTGGTCCTGGAACAGCTTCAGGAGGTCCTGACAGCACTTCACTCGCTGCGTCTTGTTGGCTTCAGAGAGCTGGTGAGGGACGAGCACGCTGAGGAGGCTTCGGAGCCCTAGATCCTCCGTCAGAAGCCTGAAAACAGTTTTAGATGGTAGGGACACCTCTGCAGCAACTTGACGAGTGGTCATCCGGGGGTTATTCTCGACCAGGCGCTTCACACAGGCCACATTCTCCTCTGTCCTCGTCTCCCGGGGACGTCCAGGACGGGTCTTCTTCTCCAGGGTAAAAACACCCTTATCGAACTCAGTGTGCCATCTCTAGAGGGTGGAGAGGCCAGGGCAGGAGTCAGGAAGGTAGAGAGCAGGTCCCGTGGATCTCGTTGAATGTCCTGGCGAGCTTGATCCGGATCAAGAAGTAGGAGCGAAAGTCGGGTGTCTCCATTTTCAGCGGCGAGTAGAATGAACGATAGAAATGACGCGATTACTCACCTTATATACTAACTTGAGTGGCGCCATACAGTCTGTTCCCATGCAAAAATATGCGATAAGAACGTTCCCGTTGAAATTTTTGAGATAGCGTGTGAACTTTTCGAGATAGCTAACCTACCTCATTATGTATGGATATATATACTATATATATATATTATATATATAGAGTTAGGAATAACATTTTGGACGTTCATCAAACTCACCCATTGAGTTAACCCTTTGTTAACCTTTCTAGTTCATTGTAATATTGTAAGAATAATGATCCAATATGATGAAACGAAATGACATATTTCATTTATCTGAGCGTGTGAAGGCTCTTTATGTAAATAATATGGATGGGAATATTTTGAGGAGCCAATTCAAAGATTTAAAAAATGCTGCTTTCCTAATGCCAACATCTTCTATGTCATTATTCATTCTTCGTTTCCCCCAGACAATCACGTTCAAGAAACAGTTCCGGTTTGTTATTCTTGTCAACATTAAAAGAAGGATTAACCAAATAATAATGAAAGATTTATCTTCACTTTGTATGATACCACAACCATATGTTCATACATCCGATTTTTTTTCTTCTTGTAAATATTTACATTTTATGATATACTATTTATTAGAACAGATGAAGTTAACACTCATGCAAGAAATAAACTCTTAAGCATATCTACATAAATCATATAATTTTTATATATGTGTGAAAATGTGATAGCAATAAAGCACAATTTAAATGAAAAGCGAGCCTAAAGCTACTTACAGAAGAACAAATTCCCATATTCGAAACGTCAACGATATCGTCAACGAAGAGGATATTAGCCTTTCGCCACATATAAAATGCTTTGGCAAAAGTCTTTTTAAGTACAAGTCTTAAGTCAAATATGAAAACCAGGCCCTGACCAAATTCCTTTGAAAGCTTTTAAAAATCTGCCTAATTTTTTTGTATATATATTGGATAATAATCAAAGTTATATTTGTTTTTTAAGCTGTGCCAAAATAATTATTCTTATCTTCGATTCTTCCATCCCCTCTTCACCAACAAATAATGTTATGTTTGCCAAACCATTTGCTTTTACAAAAGGACTATCTACTGATAGTTTTGGACATTGAAGGTGCTTTTGATCGAGTTGGCGGCATAGATTACATCATAGATAGAATGCAAAAGTACTGAGTGGACAACAGGTACCAAAACAGGTCTAAAAACTAAAAAAGTTTGTGCAAAATTGGGCGGTGAGCTTGTATCAGCTTCACCAACTAAAGGATGCCCGCAAGAGGGAATCCTGTCTACCCTTTCAAAGAATCTCCTAGAAACTATATAACTAATTAAGCTACTATTAATTTGGCCTAGAAGCATTACTGGAGCTAGGAGGTCTACACCAACTGCTACTAAGGAGGTTTGGTGCGGGATCATTCCACTTTATTTGTTTGCGATGGAATATGGATGTCTCATTAGACATATAACTAAAAAGGAACTCTTATGAAATGGTTCGATTTCTTCCGTAGAGGGCATTCCCGGTATTTAGATAAATATTTGTATATTTCTTAAACATTTCCAAACTCCTTCATGTAGAGCACCTTTCTAGTCGAATAATCGGGATTACGGCATCAAAACCAATTGGTGTATTAAAGATTTTGACCTCATTGGTGTCACGGATGGGTAAAGAATAGATAATCAAACGGGCGCTGGTTGTGTCCTAACGTGTGGATGTAAAATGTTCGACCAAAAACCTAAAAAACTTGAAGACACTAATACATTTTGTTAAGCAGAGTTAAAGCTATCGGAGAGTTCGGTTATCATTTATGCGGAGATAAAATTAAAATAAATTATATATTAATCCTTTTTGAAAGTAGGCTGACCATCAATAGCTTGGACATGAGACCAGATTACATCAAGGATGCCGTCAACAAGTCTAATTACAATGCCACATTAGGGTGAGTTAGAGGGCACAGCGATAGCACCTGGAATGGATATGCTGACGTGTGAGCAAAGGATGGTGTTCTACGGGGCGCAGCAATTACAGTGCCTCTGTCTATGCATCAAACAAAGAATACGCTGAGAAAATAATCCTTTAGCGAATGTCGAAACGCTTGGAAAAGTATGAAGAGCTACCTACAAAAAAATAATCACAGAGCCTTATTTTGACCAAAGATTTTCAATTATAAGCGCCATCAAATTACATTTATTGTTGAACTGGTTGAGAGGCCGACATGCCGGCATTACAACATCGACCACCTCATCAAAGATTACCCACTGGCAAGGAAGAAGATAAGGCAACTCGAGGGAGATGTCGGGAGCCAAAATTGTCCTCAGAGAGTTATATTTTTCTAATTTTTTTTTGCATCTTTAATAATTTATATGTTTATGAACACAGTAGCTCCAAAATAGGCATCTACCAGCTGATACCAGACTAAGTTTCGGTGAGGTGGGTCTATTGTAGAAGCTAAACAATCAGACAAGAATTATAATTTCATAATTCGATTTTTTCAATAACGAAAATGTTTCTTTCGTATAAAAATTACAAATCAATACATACTTCCATCACAATAAATAAGAGTCTTTGCCTATGTTACTCATTTAAAACAATGCAGTACTCTTAAATTATATGATACAGTTCTCTATCTGTCATTATAATATATTCTTTTTCATACATTATTAATGAACTAACTTATAGATATAATAAAATAACTAAGTTGCCTCTCCTTAACATTATTTAAATTCCATACAATCTTATCATTATTTGGAGCAAATATATTATATATATATATATATATAACTTAGACATGTCTAACAATTCCATTTCAAGAAAAGGAAAAAGTTTTCTCAAAGTTTTCTTTATTAAAATATATGAAACTTAGTTTCTATCGAGGAAAAAACCCAATAAGAAAAAAAGAACTTCCGAATGTCATTGACTTTTTATAAAGCATTGAAATATGAACTTATTTCTGTCATCTTCAATACTATTTTAAGGAGTTGTAGTTATATTTAGAAAACAGCCATCATACACTTGATGTGTATTTTTTTCTGTATGCATTATGTTTGATGTTTGCAGTGAAGGATCGCGCGTGAATAATGAGTATATGAATACTCATGTCGTTATTTATGTATACATTTATATATTGTGTAAAAAAAATCCACGAGATGGCGCTATTTAAATAATTAATAAACATATGAAAGTCTTGTTGAATATCCCATTGCATTGAGATATTAACTAAGATTGAGTACATTTGCTTTTTGTGTTGTATCATAATGTTTATCCGACAGATATATATATTTATATATAATAGTGTGTTCAATCAAAAATGTAGTTTTTAAATTGCGAATTAGAATACTTAAAAAACCTAAGATTCCCTCATAGATACATCGTTTTAAAGGAAAAGGTGGATTTTTATATTATGAAACATTTATTGTCCTATATCTTCTGAAGCGTTACAAAAGTTGCTGAAAATGATCCCCTCCAGCCTGAAGACAGGACGACACACGCTTCAGGACATTTTTGAAAATGTTTGTGATCGTCTCCCGGCTATATCCTTCAGCAAAGGTTCGGATACAATATATGAGAGATACAGTGGAATCGAGTTTTTCTATATAAACTCGAGTTTGTGCTGCAGCCCAGAAGTGAAAGTCTAAAGGATGAGATTCTAACTGTGAGCTGGCCAGGGATTTTTTGCCCTTCTGATGATGACTCGGCCTCGAATTTTTTCATTTAGAAATGCTAAAGCTACATTTGTGCAATGTGGTGGAGTGCCGTCTTGCATATACCAAATTGAATAACGAGAATGGTGCAGCCGGGACCAAATTATGTCCTGGAGTAATCTGAGGTATGAAACAACATTAATCGACGACAAATGGCCATCATCGGCAAGGAATGAACGAACGATTGGGACAATTCCATCAATAATGGCTACAAAGATCAATAACATAAGCTCCTTTGTTTCGTAGATATTTCGAGGATGCCCAGACTCCGTCGTTTTTTCAATGTGGTTTTTGATGGAGGCAAAATAATTTATTTTGACAATGATTTTATGGACAATGTTGGATGATTGCTGCAGAATCCACTGAAAAACTGACTTATTTGCGCTTTGTGGGCATCCATTAATGCAGTGGTTCCCAATCTTTTTCTGCTGGGCCCCCCTTTGGTACATAAGAAAATTTTGCGCCCCCCCCCCCCCAAAAAAAAGGACATACACACATTTTGTTGTCAGAGTCCATTGCAGTTTGAACTGGCATGTTATGATAAAAACGAATCGAAGAACATGTCTAAGGATCCTTCACAACGTTGTTTTCGTAGGTGAAATTTGTTGAGAAGCTTTTCTGAGTGAGCAACTGGGGGTTTCTTCAAAGAAACTCTTCTCCTCCTGAATGACTCCTTCTGTTCTTTTTCATTTGTTTTTCTTGTAGATGGAACCAGTCTAATTGAAATGATCTAGAACTCTTGTGAGAGTATAAATTCTCTACGTGTGACGAAGGAGAAGGTGTTTTGCCAAACTGTAGGATGATCCGTTTCTTCTCAAGTTCAGAATACATTTCTCAGGTTGAAGATTGTTGACAATCAGTTGCAAATTTTTATATAGGTATTGATAAAATCCCCTCTTTATGAACAGAATGGCTGACCCATTAATGATTTGTAATATAAAGTACTTCTAATTCGTAATTAAAAAATTATATTTTGATGGAACACACTGTATAAATATATATATATATATGGAAGGCAATGTTTTCATACATTTTAATTATCTAAATAAAGTTCAAACATCGATAAATGTTTGATAAGATAACATTCATAGAAAAAATTAATAATCAAAATAAACTGTTGAGTACTATAATGTTTTTACTTGTAATTATGTGTTTTGAGATCCTTGAAATCCATTGAAAAGCTTTTTTTATATTAAATATACAGACTACGTAAAATTTATAATTTTCTACACTATGTATTAGGGTTGTTCTTATTTTTCAAATGTTTGAAATGTTAGCAACATTGTGGATTTTCTGTTTCTTGGTGATAAAAGAAGACGACATACAAAGTTTGAACAAAATCGGTCAACATTACGAGGTTGCATCAACAGGACGTATCGTTTTAGTACCAAAACCAGGAAAAGATTCAGGGCATTTGAAAAATTTAAGACCCCTATCCATGCAAAATTGCATTTTAAATTTTTTTTCGTACGTTTTAACAAATCGTCTAAGTTCCGTTTTAAATTCATTACTCCATCCTTCTCAATTTGGATTTATGAAAAAGAAATTGATGGATCATATACCTTTTACTGTACAAACGTTCTTAGAGTCCTCCAACGATGTCTCAGTAATGGCGGTGGATTTTTCAAAGGCTTTTGACACAATTCCCACAAGTACATAATTCAAACTTTGTACAAAAAGGCTTTTGAGACTACATAATCCGAATGGTTGGAGCTCTCCTTTACAACTCCAAAACAACAATTGAATATGGACCCGTAAATAATGAATTCTTCAATAAAGAGGTGTAGACAAGGCGACCCTGCATCCGCCTTATTGTTAATTATTTCATTAGATCCATTAATACGAAAAATACATCAGGACGCATCAATCACAGGGTTTTCTTCGTTAATATCCCATCCCAAGTGTTTATGCTATGCCGACGACCTGACAATGATATACTCAGGCGGTCCGCTACGGACTATTAAGTCAGTTACAAAGACTTTAGACTTATTTGAAAAGTTTTCAGTTTGTTCTGGACTAAGGATAAACCCTGAGAAAACTGAAATCATTAGTCAATACCATCAATTAATTGAAAAATCGTGGCCCCATTTTATTACTGTCAGTAGTATAAAGCTATTAGGATCATGGATTGGAACAAACAATGTGGAAAAAACTTGGAGGAAATCATCGCAAGGATAAATAATGGTTATACTTATTTTTCGTCACTTGGTCTTAACTTTTGGAACAAGATTAGGGCTTGGAATACCTACATAACATCAAGAGTGATTCACCTTTTACGTGTATTCCTTTTGACGAAACTATTGCCAATCAAGTAAATTGCATAGAGGCATCTTTTCTAAAGCTACAGAAGAAGAAAAACCTCTCTAAAAGACGTCTACACAATCCTCTTAATTATGGCGGCCTCTCGGTTTTAGACTTTCCTCTCCTTTGGAAAGCTCTAAACTCCTATTGGATTAGACTACTATGGACAAAGGAGCATTACTGAATGAACACTTGTCCGCTTATCTACAAATAAATTACGCAAAAGATCCATACTCAGGCTTAAATAAAGTCTTAAAACATATTTCAAGTTATTCGGGAAGGATGCTAAAAATATCTGCTGGGATCAAAAGCGTAGTTTGCTCTATAGAGAAATCTCTAAGATGGGAATTTCCCACTAGAGATACCATAAGCGATTTAGGAATTAAAACTTACGGAATAGATTTTGCAGGTGAGACAGAAAGCTCCACTTTTTTACTCAATAAAATGGCTTTTCTACGTTTCAAGAAAGCGTTTGGAGATTATGTTCCGTGCACAAGACCTATAATTCCTATACGTTTATGTTTATTCCTAATGGACGTTTCTAGTATCCGTAAGCTTTGCATTTCTCCGACCATGGAACCTTTTAGCGAATACTTAAAGAGAAGAAAACTTAACCTCCCTGTCATGAAAAGCATCGAGGCAATAAAAAACAATTTGCTCTCATCCTCCGAAAAATGGTTAAAATACCGAATCCTCACAGGAACACTCGAATTAAATGCAAAGTTCTTTTCTGGTGAAAAGAAAAAGTGTGGTTTTTGCAAGGTGAAAGATGAAACCAACGAGCATTTTCTTTTCGGATGTGAGAAACTTGCCCCGTTGTATACTGCTACCGGCGAGATTTTAAGCGAGAATTTTGGCTTCTACCATTTGAAGAGAGACGATTTTATTGCCTTTTACCATGGAAAAGAACAACATATCATCAACGCGGTGATCACAAAGACACATCACTTGCTCTATGCGAAAAGATCTGCTTTAGACAGTGATATCAGTGGCGTTTTACCTACTGTCAAACTTCATTTAAAGACTTTAAATTTTTTAAATAATACTTCATTACATCATGTTTAAAAAATAATAATTTTATAGCTGTAACGTTGTTTTTTATTTTTTCTTGCACTGTTTCTTTTTATTTCTTATTGATTTGTAGTCTTTATGTGTCTGTTTGTTACTTTACCATATATATTTGATTTTAGTCTTTCTGTGGGTATTGTGCTACCTTACTAAGTATATTTTTTTAGGGTAGTTGTCTTTTTGTTGATATACATGTCAATAATTACATATTTACATTTTGTTGAATAAAGGATCGCCAGTTGGCCAAAAAAAAAAACATTACGAGGTCGCGCAACGAGGTCAAAGTTTTAAAAATTTAGTAAAAATATAGTTTTCCGCAAATTTCTTCAAATGGTGGACGTTACAGACTTCAATAATAATTATTAATATAAAGGAAATCTAATTTACTACAAGACGTATGTGTGATGTTTTTTAATAAAACAAAGTTTTCAGTAAAAACAAAGGAAAAATGGAGTGTGTATTGTTAGCATATTTCATAGCTTTTTTGTATCAATTAACTTCATTCGCCTGTAGAAGATGACTTGTTCGCTTCAGAGTAAAATAGTACTTTTAAGCTTAGTAACCTTTGGATGATAAATCCAAAATGACCTGGTTGCATTCTATCAATTCAGAACTCAGTACAATCTGAGTTTACATCATATGATTCAGTGCCTGTATTGACCTAAAGAAATCGATTATAAAAAAATAATAAAAATGTGTTTCTTAGATTTGCGTCAAGGTATCCTCTCAAAATTTTACTTTGTCTCTGACGCATACATAATCCATTATATGCGTCATTTTGTACGCGAGATAGGCTTTTTTTATGTACATATAACTCTCTACTTATTAAATTGACATGATTTAGTATACCAAAATATTAAAGCTGGTTAACCAAGTTTCATTTGATATGTTTGGTGTTCTAAAATCGCTATACTTTAAGAGATATAAGCAAATACGTACTCTCCCCCAAAAATTGATCGTTTGATATGAGAATATACGATTACCATTGGTAACAGCTGTTAGTGTTACCTGGATAGAAAGAGAAAGAGATGGGAGAGAGTATTTTGCCTCACTTCTCTCCCTTGGATTTATCATCCAAAGGTTTACTAAGCTTAAAAGTACTATTTTACTCTGAAGCGAACAAGTCTCTTCTACAGGCGAGTGAAGTTAATTGATACAAAAAAGCTATGAAATAGCTAACAATACACACTCCATTTTTTCCTTTGTTTTTACTGAAAACTTTGTTTTATTAAAAAACATCAAACCTACGTCTGGTAGTAAATTAGATTTCCTTTAAATTAATAATTATTATTGAAGTCTGTAACGTCCACCTTTTGAAGAATTTGCGGAAAACTATATTTTTACTAAATTTTTAAAACTTTGACCTCGTTGCGCGACCTCGTAATGTTGACCCGATTTTTTCAAACTTTGTATGTCGTCTTCTTTATCACCAAGAAACAGAAAATCCAAATGTTGCTAACATTTCAAACATTGAAAAATAGAAATACTATGTATAGATATATATATCTACCTATATCTATTGAACAGCCTTGTACAGCTTTTCATATTACAGCTGTATTTGATGTGATGTATTTTAGGCTCAAAATAAAATAAAAACTTATTCCTATATGCCTAATAAAACAAATTTTATATCTCAGTTTTGCCAAAATATCAGAATCATCTTTTGTAACATGTTTTTGTTATTTGATAAACATGTCTATTAATGACTTGAGTTAAATAAAGGAGATTATTAATTTCATTTCAGAGGAGATCGTTTGCTCAGTGATTTGCGTGTTCAACTCCCAATGTGAAAGGTGAGGGTGCAATTCCTCATTTGTAACCTACTATGTGCAACAAATCGGACCAAACATTCATTCCTTCGAGTTAAGTTTTATTTCCTATAAATCCTGAATGCCGTTGTTATAGCCCTTAAACTTAGATTACAGACAAATCAATTCGTGACGTCAATATGAGTCTACTTAATATAGCCTTTTCCTTTAAAATCTACCTGCAACAATATTCGTAATATGTTTTATGCTCTGCCTTATAAAGAGAGAAATCAAATAATGTTAGTTATGCTTCTCTCCGTAAAATAATAATATTGGGGCCTGTATAAGGCCGGCGAGGGCATAATTGTCCTGGTGGATAAATTCTTCCCACTCCGTTCCTGCCTAAGAGTATATACTTTTTGCAATATCTTATGGTGACAGAAATCTAATCCAGAATCCCTTACAGTCAACTGATTTTTATAGGATCAAAGTCTTGGTTATAACTATAGTTCTTGAGTCCAAAACCTATTTCATGTGCATTAGGGTTCCCCCTCTTTGATATTAGTTGTCTAAATACCAAACATTGACCGGGGGAATGATAACAGTCTTTGACGGTACATACAAATTAATTACATGGAGTCATTAACCAATTACTAAAACTCAAGTAGGGATTCATTATAGCTTG
Organism: Caligus rogercresseyi; assembly: GCA_013387185.1. Taxonomy (NCBI): domain Eukaryota; kingdom Metazoa; phylum Arthropoda; class Copepoda; order Siphonostomatoida; family Caligidae; genus Caligus; species Caligus rogercresseyi. Next base: position 399,854 of record CP045908.1, read on the forward strand.
GGATTAAAACATTTTATAAAAGATCAGATGCCCTTATATGAATTCATAGTTGATAGCAAAGATACTTACTCGAATCACTTCTGGACAGGCGTAGTGTGGAGATCCACAACTGGTTTCTAGCATGGCTCCCATAGGCTGAAGAGAGGCCATACCAAAGTCGGCAATTTTAATGTTGTTCTTATCATCCAGGAGTAAATTCTCGGGTTTTAAATCTCGATGACTGAAAGTAGAAATAAAGGATATGTTAAAAATACATCCGATGAACAAAAAGCAATAATTGTCTTTTTATATCGTAACAGTTAGATAAAAATAATCCTAAATTCCCAATTTTTGAGCGTCAATAAAAGAACAGGTAAAGCTATCTCATTGGATTATATATATATATATCAGACTTATTGATTTATCGTTCATTTGTTGTCGTTCACGAACGATGAACGACAAAGTTTTTGACCTACGACAAGGATAATTCCTTATCGTTCGTTTTTGGCGCCAAAAAAAACCAAAGATTTTTAATTTTCATGGGACAAATTTCCTTTCTAAAAAAACGTCATCACTCTTTTACAGAAATTTCTTTCTATAAAAACGTCGTCAATTTTTTTCAGAATGGCGAAATAAAAAACGAACGATGAACGACCAACGATTCAATTTCAAATTAACGATGAACGACGAACAATAACTTTTAGCGAACGACGAACGACAATTTTTTGCGAACGTCAACAAGTCTGATATATACTTATATAAATGAAAGGTCTGAGCCTATTTTCTTGGTTTTGTATCAACAAAAATCCTTTTATAAGTCCACTAATTAATGCATTCAAAAATGAATGGACACAGTAAACTAAATAATAGTGAATATAGAGCTTATCCTTGTAATGACAGGGATAAAATGTTGCTTTATGAAGATGACCTAATTAAGGAGAGGCATATTAATGGCATGGTATATTATAGAAAATGCATTCTCAAAGATGACGAGATAACCATTTAAAGAACCAGGGCTGAGGCAATCGATTGATATTCGGTATATCAATTTATCGGCAGTATCAGCCTGCAATCGGGTGTGGCATTTCTTTGTTGTATCAAAAATGTCGGTAGATTAGATCAATTGATGTGCCGCTAATTGTTTTGTGTCAAATGTACTCATCTACCATTACCTATAAGACACAGCTTCAATTTTCGAAAGAGAAGTCTTTTAACATCTTTATCAGTATATTTAATTATATTAAAGGACATATCTATAGGAAAAAACAAGCAAAAAAGGTCAAAATCGTCAAATAAAATAATGTCTTTTGGGTTGAATGAATAGTAGTTACGAGTTACGTATAATGCTTAGATATACTCTTTCTATAAGTAATCTGCAATTATCACGAAAAAATAGCTCACAACAACAATCAATCGTTCTTTCAGATTAGATGAGACAAAATTGTTTATTTAGACTTTTTGTTTAATTTTAATTTATATATTGTTTGTCTTTGAGTACTTTTGTCCCTACAGTTTGTTTTCGATAAGTTCAATAACTGAGTTTCAGCAAGTATTTATTATTTCAAACTAAGACATTTGTACTTATTTTATACGCAGCTGTTTGTATCTGTAAAAAAGCTTTGCAAATTTAATTAGACCATCCTCTCATGTATATGTCGCAGTAGAGATCCAGTAAAATCGTTGACTCTCCTGGTAGATATTACGATCCTTATCTTTTCTTGGAGAGATGACGACTTAAATATGGAGATAATGTTTTACGATATTTTACAAATTATTTATTTCATTTGCAATTTCTCTTCTATATTTGGAGTAAATGATTCCATTTGTGTGTTCAAAGAAGCATATGCGACGATATGTTTGACTTACATTGTATCTATGTAATATATATTAATAACAATTTAATACTCATCTGAGAAGAAGTCAGACTTAATTAAATTGGTTTTAATAATATCGTCAAACCATATCCATATTTAAGTCGTCATCCCTCCTATAAGAGATATAATTTCTGATCTCTTCTAGCAGAGTCGTTGATTCTTTGTATATAAATCGCGATCGTAGTCCCTCCTAGGAGAGGATACGATCGTGATCTCTACCACTGGATTCTACTGGATCTCCATCTCTACTGCGATATATATATATATATTATATATTTTTAGTACTATATATCGAGCAATGTAATTAATAAAAAAATATTCATTTCTTAAAAACATGTGGTGTATAAGTATATGGAAAAGCCCTATTTGAAAACCCTTTTGACTAAAATCAGCCATGGATTGCTAGTATCAAAAGATAAAGTCTTCATATATCACTCTGTAGAGCCTATTCAACCTTTCTGACAAGAAAGAGGTTTCCCCCTCAAGAATTACCTCATCTATAGTGTATAAAAGTTCTGGTTAACTTTATTATACTATCTGAGGTTTACTTTTCTTTGTTAAAAAGTTTTTCTCCCCATTCAAAGCATTCTATCTCTTGCCAAGAAAAAAATCAATTTCCTTCTATTTTCGCTTTTTTTTATTCATTCTTAAAACGATTCAACTCAAATCTATTGAATTATTGTAATTGAACACCGCTCTGATGAATATAAGTTTTTAAAGCTGCACAGGGTTTAATTGTATTTAAAAATATATAACTCACTTGTTAATGCTTTGAAAGCTTTTACTTTTTTCCTCTTCTTTTTCATTTATACAAAGATGTAATCAAAATATATTTTTGGATTCCATGAAATGAAAATCTCATAATCATGATGTTTTGCCAGCTGCATTAAGTTCAAAGGAAGGCCGATGGCCGTGTACGTTAACCGTGTTCAACTCTCAATGTTGGGGGTGCAGGTTCGAATCCTTCCAAAGGGGATGGTCATTTTGGTCTACCTCATGATGATAAGATCATAGGTTCAATAGACTAATTTTAATGTTATAATGATTATTTATATCCAGTCTGCAATTCTGTCGAACCATATTGGCAAAAAACCCGAATTTAGGAGCGCCAACTTGGAAATGGCTGGGACATAATTGAATATGTACCAACAGAACGAAGATCTACATTAAAACTATCAAAAGGAATTGCAAATTTTTAAACAAATTTAACAAATGATGCGTCCTTGCAAATAAGGTTATTCTTCAGGACAGTAAATGTGAACTAAAATATTCATTTATGTATTTTCGCAACTGCCCGAATAGTTTTACTCTGTTTCCTTTATATAATTTTAATGTATTCCATTTTTGCACTGCATAATTTTGCATATTATCAAATAAAATGTTTTTAACCGAAAGAAATCATTTATACATCCAAAATAAAATAATTGATCAGAAAGACTAACAATTGAAAGTTTCGTTAGATTTTTAAATTTTACTACGAGTTTTTTATTTATCAACTTCAAACATTCTTATAATTTTACTCATATATTTAATATTTGTTCAAAATAATCAAAGTCAATACGTTTATTAAAACCCAAGAAAAATAGCCCATTAAATTTCACAAACAAATATATGATAAATCTATTTAAAAACCGTGTAACAAGGTCTTTCAAAATATTTTGTGATTCAATTATGATCCAAAGTTTCGATATAGTTTATT
>CP045908.1:403505-415357 GCA_013387185.1 Caligus rogercresseyi
TTTTGTTACATTTCCATAAAAATGTGCTACTTTAATAAGGATTAGATTTTAGCATTAATAAATAGCCATCTGGCAAAGGCGGTCCTGGCGACTTTTAATAGAGATGGGATGTGATCTGCAGATTGTGGAAACGCTCTCATTCTTTTCTTTTCTTCTGCACACACACAACTTGTATACATGACTCTGCAGCAAGTTGACATGATGCGACCACGACCAGTCCACTAACTTGACTTGGCGGTTTTAGAGTAGAAAACTGGCGATTTTTTTTGAGGGCGCCCCCCCAAGATTGCGCCTGGGCAGTCGCCCACATGCCCATAGCAAAACCGGCCCTGCATCTGATACATATAGGTAAATCATTAATACCAACATATAAGAACTAACCAATATTAGGCTTGATGACTCACACCCAAACCATTGCTAATGACTTTATTGCAATCTCGTGAGAAAAAGTAATAAAAAATATACATTGATAAGTATGATTACTTAACCCTTTACACGCCAACATTCCCATTTGTTTCTGCATCGCGTCATCTTCAATAAAACAAAATTTAATAAGTTTATATTATAAACTAGAAGCACTCAGAGAGTGCAAACCTCCGCCGATCCCCATCAAATGAATCACTTGGTCCTGTTGTCATTTCCAACCCTCTACGCACTGTCCCTTTATTTACACTCTAGAGGTACATGGACAGAAAAAGAAACTGACGTCATCAAAGAGGAGAACACAGCACAGCGACATCTATTGTGGAGTAGGCTAACTTGAAATATTATTAGTATTAGCTCATTTTGCATCTTAAAGAAGCACTCAGAGATGCCAAAATTAATCACTTGTTCCTTTTGGCATTTTCAACAACTCCACAAAGTTTCATTCGAATCCGTTCCGCACTTTTGAGTTATCCTGCTGACAAACAAACAACCAACCAACAAACCAACGCCAGTGAAAACAATACCTCCTTCGGCGGAGGTAATAAAGCTTAGAAAACCAAATATTTTTTTTGTAAATAAACGTAAAAACTGATTTGTATACTAGTTTGAGGGGTTTAAAAAATCGAGTTTAACAAGTTTTGACTTATCTTTTGATAATAACAAAAATAGGGTAAAAACTGGTATTATTACTATTTCATAACTATTTTGAGAAGCAAATATACTAAAGATTTACATTGAACATTTTTTAAATAATATTAATATTTTAGTAGACTAAAATCGACTTTTAAATGATGTTCCCAAAAGGTGAACGTTGGCGCCTATTGGTACTCATTTTCATGTTCTACGTGTTTGCGTATAATTCTTTGTTTCCTTTCAGTTTACGTACGTTAGTACATATAAGTACATATAACTAAAAGACAAATGTGTGTTATAATTATTTTTATAATGGATGACAGAGTTGAATAGTAAGTTATTGATATTTATAATTTATTTCGATTAATTTTATGATTCAATTATTTAGAGAATCTATTACAATATCCCCCGTGACTTCCTCAGTTGTGCTATAGAGGAGATCGAAAACATCAAAAGTAAGAAATCGAGATTGTGGTTCTAGGTATTTCCAACGAATAGTGAGTGGGATATACCTAGTGACGAAAAAAATGACGACGAATATCAGCATCAAGACTCCATTCTTGTAGAAGTAACTGAAGACATTGACAATTATATGCCAACACCCAATTAGATAAATATAAAGTTTTGAAATCTTACCCTTGACGTGGTAAAAGAAAATTGTTTCCAGTGTGGTGGATTTTACGAAAGACTTAGCGTGGATAATCCATGATCCCATATCGTGGATTACTAGGTGCAAAACATTATATGAGGAACAAGTCAGTAAGATTTGGCTATAAAATTTGGATGATGTGTATCTCCGATGGATATCCATAGAATTTCGATATTTAATCCGGAAAACACAAAACCAGGAAGACAATTAGAGTGTATATTTCTGAAATGGGTGGGGTAAATATCTGCGACTAGTTATACAAGGTCAAAAACGGTGGTGGAATCTTTTCATTCTTCCACTCAATTTGTCGGTTGTGGGAGTATTTAAGTGTTATTCGTTGGCCAACCAAAGCGATAAAATGAGCCATCGACAATTAGGAGGGATATTGACTCTGATACAACGTCAAAGTGATCGAGTGCCTCTTGGAGGACGTACTTCTAAGCCTACCAAAGTTATAAGACTTGACAGAATATTTTTTTTTTGTAATCATGTACTCAAGAAATATGTGTCTTATATCAGAAAAATACTATAATTCAATGTACAAAGTGTATTAAAAGATTGCACAAGCCATTTAGTCCTATTTATTACAACAATTAAAAGTTCCATTGTCGATGAAAAATGTTGAAAAAGATATATATATAAAGGAAATAAAGAACAATATTAAAATGTACAAAATTGTAGTACAAGAAGCGCCAACGCTCCCAAAAAGGGAACATACCAAAACATGACATGGAATTTAGTCAGCTAAATTTCGTTTGGGGTAAATTCAATAAGGTTCCAAGATGATTATATTTCAAATTGGAAGAAAAACAGATTACAATTCACGGAGCCGCGTTTAAAGGGTTAAAATAATATAATTTAATCATCTAAAATATATACATGTTTTGATTTTTTCCTACTGGAAACATAACAAAATCAATGAAAAAGTGATTTAAAGATGTTTTATAATATTATTTAAGCTAAAGTAAATTATTGTTATGTGAAATTAGTTGAATATATATTGATACTTGTATGGAGACAACATCACTCAAATAAATTATATTTAGAGGATCAAGCTTCCTACTATATAGATATGACAATAATTTATTTGAAAAATAATAATTTATTTAGGCCAAAATATTTTAAACAGATAACATATACAGGATCAAATTTTCAACAATACAAATATGACTATAATTTGTTTGAAAAATAATAATTTATTTAGGCGAAAATATTTTTTGTACAGAGACAAAGCAAGAGTGTATACGTCAAAATATACATTAAAAAAGTTATTTGCTTCAACAACCTTCAAAAACGTCTATTAAACTATTCAATTTGTATGTATTTTTTAAGTATAGATAAATTAATGATGCTCTCCTTCACACTTAATGTCATCTAATGACTGATAAAAGCTAATAGTGAGTATTAAAAAATATGCTGTTTATAAAAGTTTTTGAAGTTAATATATATGTTTCATATAAAAAACATCTATATCGCTTTTAAAATAATGACTTTTTTTCTCATCAACAAGGTCTTTATTAAAACAAATTATATATACAAATAGAACAAAAAGTACACTATATGTAATATATAAAGGAAAAATTGTGTTTCATAAAAACATAAATAAACATTATAGTTTAAATATTTTTTTTTAGCAAAATGTATATTTATAATGTTTCAAATAGGCTATATTTTTTATGTCATTATATATATTTCTTTAATATGTGTTCTACAAATTTAATTTGTTCGTAAAACATATATTTTTTCAATAATAAATTTCATATAAATGCAAAAAAAATCCATAGAGTTCTGTAGAAATTGAATAAAGTGAATATGTTATAATTTCATACTGAGACATTAGGAAAATCAAAATAACGACCTATATATATTTTTCTAGCAGCTTACATTCTCTATGTATTTTTATCTATCAAGGATTATTTTCATTAAATATAGCATTTAACATAATACACAACTTATAAGGAAAAAATATATAAAAACAATATTTAATAAATATTAATTATATAATATCAAGTATTAATAATGACAAGAAACTATTTTTATATTTAAACAATATAAATATAAATATAAAAATAATAAAATATAAAAATATAATAAAAAATAAAAATATAATAAAAATATAAAGAATATAATAAAAATATAAACATATAATAAAAATAACAAATCTATAATTGTTTTAATATATATTAAAGCAGGCCTTTTCTTAACACAATAAGAAGTTTGTTTTCCATATTATTTGTATCATAGATTAGCTTTATAAAAAATAATATTGATAAATAAACCACACTTTAAACACTTAAGACGTTAAAAATATCAAAGGTAGTTGTTTTTATTTCACGCAAGTTTATAGATAAACGCCCCACGCAACCTCTCTATAAAAACTTTATTATACCCGCATCGCTTTGTACAACCAATAGTAATTCATCTATGTACCTCTCAGTAAAGCACTAAATTTTTACGCTAACGAAAACATCCATATTTATACCGTACATATTATCCAAAGGTATATATATATCCATTCTTATTTTATCTTATATATTAAAAAGCAAATCCTCCTTGGACCTCCTCCCCTATTCGAAACCCTCCCAAACCATAAATGCATACAAAAGGGCTTCACACAAAAATGGCTTTCATATCTCCTTTCTTCTTTTCCCCTCACAGCAATGGCAGCCTATGAAGAAGACGAGAGAGGAAGAAAAAAAGGTTTCCTTTTATGGTGTGTGTGTTAAGAGAGGTCCTCTACATACTTATATAAATATATATATAGGAAAGCAACCTCCATGTTTTATATATATTGCACGCATTCAAAAGCGCGTAGAAAGGGGTTCAGGGGACAGAGATAGGAGTGCCTTCCAGAGGAGCAGTCTACCAGCAGCAGCAGCAAACAGGGGGAAAACAGCTCTTACAAGGGACAAAAAACCAATTTGTTGTAGTTGTTATTTTCAAGATGGCGCTTTTGGGAAACTGCACAGCCCTCTTATCCTCTTCTTCTTCCTCTGGAGGCCGAAGCTGAGGGGAGTTAAAGGAAGAAAAGACAGCTTACAGATCCCCCCCCTCTTCTCTCTTAAATATTTCTATTACTTCTTCGGAATAAGGAAGCAACCGCCCAGTTGGAAAATTTACTTTAGTATGGGTGGACGACGGCGTTAGATCTTATTGTTATAATTCAATCAGAAAAAACTCAGGTCATGAAGTGAAAGCAGTGATTAATATTTTTTGTGTGCGTGTGCAGATGCATCCTTAAAGGGGCTTGTATATATATTTAATATATTATATTTAAATATATATTTATATACATATGTAGATATATATATTTATCTTAAAAGGATCCCTATATATATGTATATATATTTAAAAGTCTCCTGTGTTATCGGATTGACTCTGTTTGGACCTCATTGTTCCCTGCGTAGTTTTATTTGTTTCTATTACTACTCAAGCCTCGCTTTCAAGTCATTCTCATCATTCGCCATGTCTAAGGAAAACACGGCTCCTAGCTCTGGTTCTCATGAGGCTCATCAGTATGTTGGGCCCTATCGACTGGAAAAGACCCTTGGCAAGGGACAAACAGGTAAGATGCAGTCTTATGTATATGAGTAATGGAGCCCAGAATGTTCTTTCATATAAGGATTTTAAAGTATATTGAAGAAAAACAAGAGAATCCCGGATTTATTAGCGCCAAACATGGAAATGAACACAATAAAATTGTTCCAGCAAGATTAAAGCATTACATTCAAGTTATAGAAAGGATTTAAAAAAAATATCGCGAGTTTTTAAACAAATGTAATAAATAATGCGTCCTTTTAAAATATAAGGTTATTTTTCAGGGCAGATAATGTGAACTAAAATGTTCCTTTATGGATCTTTGCAACTGCCCTGAATAGTTTTACTCTATTTCCGTATATTATTTTAGTTTATTTTATTTTTACACTGTATAAACTGTCACAGATTACTAAAAAACATGTTTTTAACTGTGAAAAAATCAAAAAACCCAAGAGAATGTATGGAAGTTTTGAAGGGATATGTTTACTTTGAACAGAGGTGCTCATCAATTAAGGGTAAATTGTAAATTTTCTATATTCTATGTAAACACATATATTTATAGAATATTTGAATACAAAAAATAAAGTATAAGGATGTAACACAAACTCTCTAAAAAAATGATTATTTCAATTAAAAACAAATCGGCATTTGAATTTCTTTGTACAAAACAATGGGGTTTTTGGTCCTTGAATTTAAAGGTGTTTGAGTGAATAAAGTTCCAAAGCACTCTAATGAGGCCTTCATTCTACACATGTTGCAAATATACTCATGGACCTCTGACTGATATTGTGAATCTATTTATATTTCCATTAAGCCATCAACTTATACCCGAATGTTTATAATTATAATATATTTTTAACTCAATGGCTTCACCTTAATATTTTAAAAAACTACTATATTATTATTCATGTCGGATATTGCAATTCTTTGGTATCAAATGTGTAAAAAACTTTGGCCCAATATTTTTGATAATTTATAGAGAAGCCAATATTTTTTAGTGATATTGTTGTCATGTTTTGTGAAATCATATAAAATATGTACAATTATTTATAGAATACCACGAACTATACACATGTCAAACTATACAAAAGTTTATGTCTAAAGTAATTGATATTTTAAAACTTTTTTTGGCCCTAATTATAAGAATATATGTATATTGGTAAAAATATGTATTCCCAGAGCTAAAGGCCAAAAAGTTCTTTTGATTTAATGATATTTTTTTGGCGATGAGTATCGTTACTCTATAAACCCTTTTTGTTTCTACTTCCATTGAACAGCTTATAATTAAAAGTTTAGACTATTATATTAACAAATATTTAAAATATCTCTTGATTTATTAGAGTGCGTCAGAATAAGAAAAATTTTCATGCTAATATATTTATTCATGTCGGATATTACAATTCCATTTAATCTTATGGGCAAAAACACTTTGGCTCAATACTTTTGATAATTGCTATCACCATCAGTACATTTTATTATTTAGGAATTGAACTTACACAAGAAGATTTTTTTATGCCATAATAACTTCCAGCTCCATTCTTTTTTTTTTATGGTTATAAATTATATTTCATTCATATAACATTTTTGTAAATAGAAAAGTGGTAGGGGACAAATGGTCAATATATAAAGTATAAAACACGAAAAATGCTTAAAAAAGAAAACTTGGATTCAATTAGTTCATAAAATATATAAATGTTTATTAATAATTGATTCGGTCTAGGAGGGAAATGTATCTTTCCCCCAATTTGTACAGTCCTATAGGGAAAGGGTTCCCCTTGACCCGCGAGGCGTACAGAACGCCTTGAACCTTGGAAGTTATGAACTCTATTTGAAAAGCGTTCTCATAATTGGGGGACGTTGATATTAGCCAGTCAGGGGGTTCAAGGTGTTCACCGTATGTCCTTTGTATATTTTCCTCTACTGACTTAACAACAGGGATAATGATCGGGCAGAAATAGAAAAAGTGGAACGAGGTCTCCTTCTCTCTCCCACACCAGTGGCATAGTTGATCTTCTGAATGGATCTTCGATTTACTCATGAAGAGAAATGAAGTTGCCAGCCTGTATCGGAGCCATTTCTGTCTTGAATCTGAGAAGGGATTCTTCATTATGATTTGAGGACATAACGAGGACACATTCCTGCTTTCATCAAGCTTATGGAGTCTTCGTTTTACAATTTCCGAAGGCGGTTTTTGCTTAACATTTTATGATATGCTCTGCGAACATCTTGATTTTTAAGATTGGATAAGCCGATGTAAAAGGGATGGGTGGGCCAAACGGAATTTCAGGCTATGGTCGGTCTTTTATTATTTTTTCACCCTAAAGTCCAAGATGAAGTTTTTTCCTCATTTCTGTGGAATTGACCAACCGAGGTAAGGTGACAGTCTTTGAGAAATTCCGTACGACTAAGTAGTCTAGGGTTTTCGTTTAATGGATCATCTGAACCCAAAAGAGGAAGGCACCCATCTATGACTGACTTCCACGATTGTTTCATTTTTTTTCCAGTAAGAGCCACACAGAGGCAGAACTTTAAAGAGTTCTGTAACTTCCGGCTCCATTCTTTGATTTCATTTATTTTTGCATTATATTCCACATATTTATATGAAGATCAAACTATAAATTAATTAAGTTGAGAACACTAAGGATATAAATACAATATGTCGTACGTAATTACTTTTAGATATATGTAATACAACCTTTTTATTTAATAATTTATTTAAAGTTTGACATTCCATGTTCAATTCTTTCAACATCTATAAACTCCATAATGACAATTCATGGCAAAAAGTTTATTATATATTTTCTCTATTTCAAATATCTTATCATATAAAATAAGTTGTAATATGTGAAAATGATTTTTTTCGTGGCATATCATTTATTTTGAAGACACTTTAAAATAATCATATTTATATGCAAAGCCCAATTCCAATTTTTTAAATATATCAAATAAATAACTCACATTATTTTCTTTTAAAGCACAAAACAAAATTTTGACTTTGGCGGTAAAAATAAAAAAAGTTTACATAACAAGATTTCTTTGGAAGATTTTTTTCTTTGTTTCTTTTTCTTTCTTTTGCGTGGTATTAGTCTATCAAACCTAGGATAATCTCCTCAATGATGTTGACCAAAGTTGACCTTCCTCTCTCGGGTGGATTCGAACCTGTGGCCCCAACATTGAGAGTTGAAATCGCCTACACACACTTAAGCTATCACGCTCCCTTTCACTCTCTGGTTCATATTTGAAAATTATATCAATCCTAATCAGTTCAATGACTAGAAATAATCATCGTGTTTGCACTATTTAATCAACTATAAGAGAATGACACACATAGAGAGTAATTATCGTTGAATGATATTGTTGCCCATCAACAGATTCGTTAATCCAAAATAACTTTTTGCGTTTCAAAGGATCTGCCTTTTCAGTATCAAGGTTGAATGATTTGTCTTATGTGAGAAAATACAAAATATATACAATAAGGAAATATAATAAACTTTAACATAGGCAAGTAAGAAGAAATGTAGAAATAAAACGGTACTTTTTTATGTTTACCCATGTCAATCCCAAGGATTTGCTGTTGTATAAATTACGACTTATACACTCTACTATTTATTCAACCACAGCAAAGTCGCAATACATTAAGGATTGGTATGAAAGGCTTCATTTTACGTCATAAGGACATAAGAAGTATAATTTCAGCTTTTCCTTAAAGGAATTCACTGTATACTTTTTCGTGTATAGATGTACGTATAATCTAATACGATTTATGCCATTAAATCCAATTAAGTTACCCAAAGAAAATATGTGGTTGATCCCCCCCCCAAAAAATATAGCTTCTAAAATAACTCCAATACTTTTAATGTACGATCATGCGTAAGTACTGAGAGAATGGATGCACTAAAACAATTTTGTGGGCTAAATAACTTGTACCCTTGAACTTTTAACCCTCATTCAAAATGCTATCTTGATTATAAAAAAACAATAATATAAATAAATATATACCAATGGCCAGCCATGTAACCCATTCTAAATTTCTTAAAATTAGCACAAATATATTTACTAATAGTATAATTTGTCTCTTATGAAACTTTAAGACATGTAGAAGACAGCGCCATCTACTTTTATATGTGTTCTTTGCGAATTTAAACACTCTGATATCACCAATCAAAGTTTTTCTAATTGACATCGTCGTGGTATATTATATGCTTCACATCACATAATGATATAGTTGTATGAATGATAGCTAAGACCTGTAGAATATAGCGCCATCTACTATCTATATGTATTCTTTGCGAATTTAAACACTTTGGTATCACCAAGCAAAAAAATTCTAATTGATATGGGTGTACATCGTCTTTCGTCATGGTATATTAAATACTTCAATCACATAATGATATAGTTATATGAATGATAGCTAAATATGTTTCATCCTACTTTTAATATATTTAGTTAAGTTTGCAGAATATTTTTTTATAATTTATATTTCGAAATCAGTTTGTTATAGCTATTTTGATTGAATGAAATATATTTCATGAATAAATTATGTTTCATAATAACTGTTAGGATTTCTTTTACTCACAAATGATGAAGACGTAGAAGTGGAATCCACAAACGGAACAAAGGTATTTTTCCTTACAATATTTAAATGGATAGTCTGACGTTTCTGCATAAGGGGTTTCTGCACAGCAAATTTTAAATACTAGAATTTTGCTCATTATTGTTTTAACTAAAGTCAAATAAGCATAAAATGGTTCAGATAGACATAAATATATTTAAAGCACAAGAAGCAACATGAAATATCATTATGAGGAGATCCGTCGGTTCCTCATCCAGTTGCTGCAATATTGTCTACAAACAAAAGCCCTATTTCAGGCATCAAAGCAATCCAAGGGGATGTCCTTACACTGTTTTGCACAGGTTTTACCTCCCATCATTCTCGAATCCCACTACCATATATAAAAGCCAGACCTGAAGCAAGGGCCCTCGTTTTCTCATAGCAAATCTTAGTTAAATTAGACCAAACACTATGGTTCTCAAATTTTAAACTTTGACTAATTCAATCAAAACACTAAATGTATTCATTATTTTCCTTTATTTTCTTTAAAAATACTGAAGTTTTTATTATTGTTACAATCAAAATATATAGCAAACTCAATAACTTTAGTTAGAAAACAAAGGGATTATATTTGTAAATCGGTATATTATCGGGTTATAGTTAGATTTATAACTCAAAAAGCAAAATTTAATGGAAGTTTGTAATTAGTAACATCAAAAATGTATGCAATTGATTATATATATATATAAGATTTTATACTTCAACTTTGGTATGAAGGCTAAATACATTAGCAGTTTTTATCACATATAAATGTAATATGAAATTGAAATTGATATCCATTTTAATACTAATTTGAAACATCCGTATTTATTGTTATCTTTATAAATATAGCAAACTTGTTGAACTATATGAATAGGTACATAATAAAAACGTTCTATTGGGTACTTAACCTTCGGTTTTAAAATTAAATATAAATTAAAATAGTGTTAAAATATTGATCCATCAATGCTTGAATGAATTACGTGATGTAGAAATTAATAAATACAGATTTACGGGTTCAACTCCCAATGTATAGGGTGGTTGTTCGGTCCTCCCAGAGTGTAAGATCCCGTGGCTAAATCTCATTGAAAAGATCTTAGAATAATTCAGTTCATTTTAATGATACAATGCTTATTTATGCAACTGACTACTCCTTAATCGAACCAAATCGATCGAATAAATATTACGAATAAAAGAGAAGAAATATAAGCATTTTGGCAGCCGTTTTTTGAAAGATAATATATGGTATTGATGAATAATTGCATCTTCAAGGAATAAAAACACATTGCGAAATTGTGTCCATGCATTTGCTTTATTTAAAATCAGCTGAAAGAAGATCATATTGTGGGTTGAATATTAAGCTATTTTATGCGTCCTTCCATTATTCACATACAACTAACATATATCTTTGATATAATGGATTTGAAAGATTTCTGCTTATCACCCATTGGTAACTTCAACATGAAACAAATAGACGCATCCAAGGCAATAAACAAACTTCCTATTCCTGACTGAAGTACCGTTCAAACTCTTACCTCTCACAATGAAAACAAGTTGACTATATACTCCATTCTTTACTTAATGCACTGAGGGGCTTCTATGGCTTCCTTATCAAACTATATATAAGAGAATCTACATTACATTAGAAACACCTTCTTTGATTTTAACCCATGAGGAGGCACTTGCATATGATTTTCAACTGCAATTTTTATCAACTACAATTCGGCTTTTTTTTGGCCTATTTGGTTCGACAGAATTGCAGCTTCCGTCTGGATATAAATAAACATTATAGCATTCAAATTAGTCACCTAGGATACTCTTATCAATGCGGGAGACCCAAAATGACCCTCCCCTCTCGGGATTCGAACCTGCACCCCCAATATTGAGAGTTGAACATGCCTTAACACGCACGGCTATCGCACCCCTTCTGCTTTTGACCAATCAAATTATCGAAAAGGCCCCGGTGTGTCATCCTTATCTAGGATTATCTACGCACTAGTTGTGTTTTCTTTTTTT